>CM061532.1:253915201-254159907 GCA_030545055.2 Neoaliturus tenellus
ATAATCTTGAGAATAGTTGTACCCTGATTCATTTTTCGAAATAATTTCGAAAAAGAGATATGATATGTTTGTAATGTAATTAATAGAGCTTTAAATCTCTAACTGCAGTATTAAAAACTCCTTTTTAAAATTTATCTTGACTCCATTAGTGATTGTAAATATTTGAAAGCTTGATAAATGTATTTTTAACCTAAAAAGAAACTAGCTCTAAAGACTTGGAAAAGTTTGTGCACGTGACAACGAGATAGGCCGTTGGATTGAACAGACAGCGATAACTATTTAGGAACAGCAGTTGAAAACAAAGTGTTGATAGGAGGCTGAAAAGAGCTTTGAAGCAATGTCTAATCAGACCACGCTGACATGCCAACGGAAAAAGAGTTGAAATCAGTAAACAGAACAACCAAATAAATAAAACTATACATTATATCTTTTATCGTTTTGTCTTTAAACCATTTCTTTTTATATTGTTTGTTCTTTAGATGTAACTTATAGTAGCCTACTTTATATATAGTCTAACTTTTCTTAAGGATTTTTTATTTTAATTCATACAAATAATGATTGTTCATGACTACTTAGGCCTAATACAGTATGAGCTATAACTTTGCACTAGACTCAGGCACTACGTAACAAAGAATTTTTTTAACTTGTTAATAAAACTACCTATATTACCCCCTACCCCCACCCCAACTCTTTTAAGTCCTAAAACATTTTTATCTTAAAATGTTTAAACTTTTAATATTAGTACAGTATTATTCATAAGAGGTTTGTGTTTTTAAATAATTTTATTTTGCTATCTAAAAATCTGTTGTAGATACATTATTTACAGGTCTAATTTACAGGTCGATTGATTACCATTACATTTTCTAATAAAATAAGCAGGAAACCCACAGTATTTTTTAACACGTCATTCAAGTTAAGCCTAGAGACTTAATCACGTGCATTCCAATCTAACAACTAATGTGACACTCGGACTTGGTTTGATAACAGAGGCACTCGAGATATTTCCTCGACATCTAATTCTGCACAAATGATAACAGCTGATAACAACGGGTATCAGCTGATAACCTTGGAAGAAGAAGAACCATGGCATCTCGTGCTGCGCTTTATCTCCCAGATGAAATTCGCAGCGATTTTTCAGTTCAGTTCCTTTTCGGGTCAAATACGCACGTTATCCTCAAATTTGAAAGCTAAATCCAATGATTGTTTCTAACTCCTAGTTTGCTGAGAAGTGACTTTATATACAAGTGCAGTTAGTGTTTCTAGAAAACCTTATATTTTTAGAATTTTGAGAGTTTTCGTGAGTTTAATAACTGAAGTAAATAAGGAAAAATTTTAGTACGGTAATGTAAAACTTATAAGTTTGTTATTTTTAGTGTTTCAAAATTTGGTAACTCAGTTTTCGTCACTAGTTCGATCAACTTCGACTGACATGTAAGTAGCTAATTGTTTCAGTCATGTCTTTTTCATTAATTCCAACCTTTGTTATAGTGTTATTTAAAAGGTTTTAGACAATGTATGATTGAAGAGAAATGGCATTATACGTTCAGTTCAGTTAATTTAATGTCAGTATGATTTAAAACTTGCATGATAATAGGTCTATAAGAATGATAAAAACACTAGGCCTATAGCTTGATAATATTTAACCATGCAATAGAACGCGTGCTTTATTTTGTTAATGTTAAATTCTTTAACCATAGTAATTAAGATTTCAATTACCGTACTGGATTTGCACTGGGAGCATCGTAAGAACTTCAGTCCAATTAATTAAAAATTGTTATGATACGTAAGTGCAAACGCAGCAACACATTTGAATTTGGAAGTATGATACAATTACGCCAATCAAACGAAGTTCAAACGAAACCATTCACAGCGCATTTTCCCTTCAGGCTTCACTACACACAATTGTGGGTCCACATCAGTGATAACAAGTCCCAAGTCCTCCCATTATCAAGTCTGGCTCGAGCCTAGAGCGCGCTAAGTGGAGGAATTTGTAGAGCCTTATCTAACAAGACGGTGCCCAGGTCAGTGGGCTCGTGATCTTTAGAGTGCGAGGAGTGACCAGCCTTTTGAGTGTCTAATAACTGTATCAATCTTCTTTACATCTTGAATTATTCTAATTGGAATAATGAGTGTCCTTGGAAACTACAACGTGTCCAAAGTGGGGTACGTTAATGTTGTAATGTTTGATATTCTGTAGTCTTAACTTGGAAATGGTCTTTTTTTTGGGGGGGGGGGGGGATTTTAAAATTAGAAAAGGTACTGCATTGTAAAGTAAATGTTTTCAGGTTAGAAAATTTAAGTACAAATTGATACAGGCTTTTAGGAAGCGGGCATGAAAAAATAAAAATATTATATGCCGTAATAGTGTATTATCTATTGGGAAATTCGCAAATTATATGTAATTATTGCAGAACCTGCATTTGCTACACGAGTATATATCTAGCCTCTGGAAAGTATGAAAAAAAAAACATTAAAATAACATTTTTTATTGAGCTTATTATAGATACATCATCGCGTTGAAATTGACAATGATATGAAACTAATTTTTTTAAACAAGGAAAATTATAAACTTTAATTAATAAAAAGGACTATGGGGTATTTCTCTTGCTTTTTGTTGGTTAATGATTGAGACGCTGGATTATTAGCGCCTAATCATTATTGAGACCAATCAGCACCTCAATGATTGGTAGTGCAATCATTGCATAATTGCATTGGCTAAAGCAGGCTAGGCATATAGAAGTTCAATTTCAAACCTAGCTACCTTTTAGGCTTTTCACTTTTAAATAGAAATAATTTTTAAATTAATTTGGGGAAATAGTCCCCACTCCTTCTCAATCCCTGAAGGAGCTACAATTTCTAACCTAGGGTGTAAAAATATTTTAACAGGAAATTGAAAATTGTTCTACTGTAGTTTGAAAATACAGTAGACTACTGGAGGATTGATGTTCAACATTTTATGCCATGTGAAACCTGTCATGTACAGAGCGTCACACTTCGGCTGGGTGCTTTCTTCACAATTTAAAGTTATTACAACGGTATGAAATTCATTTTCTGGAACAATGTTTTCTCACGATTTTAATTGAAATGTGAAATTTTTCCAATACAAAGGTACTCTTTTAAATGCAATTAAAATATAATACCTAATCTCAGGGTCGTTGCTATGCATTTTTTTTTTTTTTTTTTTTGTGGGGAAAGCCCAAAATTTCTCAACTAAATGGGTTTTTTCCAACTGATTTTTGCAAGTCTCCGAACTCCTGGGGCTTAATTTGAAGTAAACCCCATACCGGTATTATAAAAGCACATAAAACACATGATGGTAACATTAAGTAGGCTCTATTATTTTGGTAAAATCTTGTTTCATAATTAGGCACGTTGTTAATCGATAAATGTCATATATAATCTATACTTATTTTAATACGCTAAGGGTTTTTTGTCTTGAGAACTCCTCCTACAATTCTCAACCGATATTCAAGTTTTTGGTGTCATTGGATAGGGCTTAGTCTGAAGTTGTTTCCGCAAAAAATTGGTGAAAATCGGTCTTAAAATAAGGGCGCTATCCACAAATTAAATTTGAGATTTTCCCATTAGAATAACATTGAGATTGGTTTGAGCATTTTAAACACCTGTTAATGTACAACTGTAGTTTTTTGTGATCACCGATATTCACAATATTGGATTGGTCGGATTTCATTGATCTAGAACTAAATGTAACTTTTGTATTGTATGAAAATAAATTGCTCAATGTTGAGCAACACGTGCACTAGTCTATCTATCTATATATTAATACACCCCGTCGCAGCAGACCTGCGTACTCAGCGAATTTCCTAATTAGTAATATTAATTTTGACCAGATAAACCTGTAAACCAAATGTCATCACATGCTCATAAATAGGGAAATAAATGTCTAGTCTCCTTATGATAAATAGAAAAGAGTATACAGGTATGCTGCCATGGGGAACACCAAAAGTAAGTTTTTAGCATAAAAACAATTTATTTCAACCACATAAAGCCATATACTAAGTTTCATCAATATCTGTCCATTGCTAAAGGATTTTGCCTATTCTCCATATGATTAACATGGGAAAAGAGTATGCAGGTTTGCTGCCATGATAAGCATAAAAACCAAGATTTTTTACCATAAATAGATGAATCTCAACCAAATGATGCTAAATACCAAGTTTCATCCAAAAATATTGGTTAATAAGTGAAATATTATCACATACTTATTCTCCATAAGATTAACATTGGAGCTTCAAAATACAATGTACTGTCTTTAGACTTTTTAATATCTCGGTAACCAATGGAGATAGAGCAAAGCTTCAAAATACTAAATTGTGTGTTTTTTTTAGCTAAATCCAATGGTCAAAACAAAAATTAAAAATTTTTTAAAATTACATATGAAAAATGCAAAAAACCCATTTTTGGGGTACAAAACCCCCAAAACTACCCCTTCCGGTAGGTCGATATGTCTGGTTTACGAACTCATCCGAATAAACGTAGGATTACACATCTCTACCAAATTTGGTGTCGATTGGACCTTTTTTACGAGAGTTATCGTGCCTAGGGACACATACATATATAAATATATACATATATATATATATATATAAATTTTAATGACTATTATTTTTGGTCTCTGGGCACCTTAAAACGAAAAAGTAACATGGTCCCGGGCTTAGGTCTTACCATGAGACCTACGGTAATAGCTTATTCCCAATGGGAAATTCGCTATTAGGCGAGAATGTTTCATTTCCTCCTTTTTTTCAACTCGTGTACATCGTAGGAGAAATCAACGCATACCGTTAGAAAGGTATCGTCCTGTAGATGAGCAGAATCCCATTCTAATTCACATCGGACTCCAGGGCTACACCCCATAGGCTTTCAAAGTTCCAATGTTATTCTTAGTACCAGGTTAACCGAGCCTTGCTCGTTGGTTTTTATTCACTTTTGTTATAGTGTCAAGGTAAAAAAGCAATTAAATTTCCACCAACAACCAACTATACCGCTTCACAGTTAACAGCTGTTTCAAAAAGTCTGCTTAACATTAATGTTTCTTTCTTTTTGTTTACATTTCGTTGTTATTTCGTTACCAAAATAGCAACCCATAAGACTAATGTTAAAAATTACAATTTTAAAACTTAATTTTAGACCAAATTCGATTTTTTCTGGGATTGAGGCTGTTTTTAAACTTATTTTTGGGCCAAAACACTCTTTAATGCAAACTTTAAGCAAAATCTAACAGCTAGATTTCGAGATCGTGGAACACACATCCCTTCAGATATTCCTCGTATTATAGTATAGGATAGAGGAAGAATAATTGATTGACTCATTAGACAGCTGTTTGAAAAACAACTCTGCTAGAAAAACAGGAAGAACATATGTTTCAGTTTAAAATGTTTTTAAACTCCTTGGTCCACATCAAGAAATCTAGATTCTAGATACTGTGGTCCACATCAACTGATATTTTGGTCGAATTTCGACCAGGGGCCCATTTCATAATAAACTACTAGTTACAAGTTACAAGTTGTAACTTGTAATTTCCATTAGATTTGCATTGGGCGATCAGCTGATTTACTAATAATATTAGTTTGTAGTTTATTATGGAATGGGCCCCTGGAGGCGATCTCTAGTCTATACTTATTTAATACGCTAAGGGGTTTTTTGTCTTGAGAACTCCTCCTACAATTTTCAACCGATTTTCAAGTTTTTGGTGTCGTTGGATAGGGCGTGGTCTGTAGTTGTTTCCGCCAAAGACTGATGAGAATCGGACTGAAAATAAAGGCTCTATCCACCATTGAAATCTAAAAATTTCCTATTTGAATAACATTGGGATTGAATAAAGCATTTTAAACATATGTTAATAATCAGCTGTAAATACGTGAAGTTTTTGGTAATTACAGATATTCACAATATTGGATTGGTCGGATGTCATTGATTTAGAGCTAAAGTAACATTTTTACTGTATTAAAATAAATTGCTCGATTTCGAGCAACACGTATACTAGTCTATACTTATTTAATACGCTAAGGGTTTTTTTGTCTTGAGAACTCCTCCTACAATTTTCAACCGATTTTCAAGTTTTTGGTGTTGTTGGATAGGGCTTGGTCTGTAGTTGTTTCCCCCAAAAACTGATAAGAATCGGACTGAAAATAAAGTCGCTATGCACCATTGAAATCTCAAAATTTCCCATTTAAATAACATTGGGACTGAATAAAGCATTTGAAACATCTGTTAATAATCAGCTGTAAATGCGTGTAGTTATTGGCGATTGAAGATATTCGCATTATTGGATTGGTCGGATTTCATTGATTATAGAGCTAAAGTATCATTTTATACTGTATTTAAATAATTGCTCGATTTCGAGCAACACGTATACTAGTATAGATATAAATATTTCAATAAGATAATTTAACAATGTTATTGTAATGTTTCGAGAAAAATAAAACTATTTATACATTATTTTATTAAATATCAAAAAGTTTAAAGGACATTAAATAAATCTTTGAATATAATCCTATCAAACTTTAACAGAAATATTAAACCAACAAAACTGGATCCCATTAGACTCATTTTATTTCACAAGCTTATAAGTTGTAAAATTAAAATTAATAATTTCTCTCTTTTAAAGCTCTTATTTTTGAATATGAGTAAATCATTTAGTTGTATTTTTACATACTGTTTTAAGTTACTTGGGTGTAGGAGTTACAGTTTTTGGGAATTGTGTGTATGAGTCTAGAAAATTTTTATTTACTCAATTGTAAGTTGTTTTAAAGTAGCTCATATAGGCCTAAAACTTTCAGATTGATAAAATTGTACAATTTCCATTGTAATTTGGGATTTTAATGTTATATTATCAAGAAAATTAATTTTAAATTTCTTTTTATACCCTTATAAACTTAGAGTTTCAACTTAAAGACCACCTAGCTAAAAGTTGGGAATTTGGGATATTCATGAAGTTTGAGTTGGAATTTTGTCTCTTGGGAATTTGGGAATGGTATCTCAGAAGTTGGGATTGTAGGTCAAGTTGTGGTAACATAAAACTGTACATGTAATTTAAAGATTTTTTGTAAGTTGGGATTTTTTTCAAATTGGGAATCCAACTCTAAAAATTTGAATTTTCCAAATATTTAAGAAAACATCATAAACTTTCCAAGTCAAACATAGTAATTTTTAGGCAATTGGGAATTGTGAATTCGGGAATAGGCCTCTATTGTGAATTGTGGTTGTTGAGTTGGGAAAGTAAAACTTAATAATATGTTTTTTTGGGAATCTTAAGAAAATAGAATAGGGAATTTGAAGAAAATTGTAACATAAACCTAATACTGTTTTAGATTTTTTGGGGATTTTAGTTTGTATTATTTTTTTGTAGGGAAATAATCCAGAAACTCCAATCACAACTAACTGTCTAAAAATCTTAAAAATACCAACTCTAAGCATCAAATTTCCTAAAATGTGAAAAATGTGAAAATTCCTAAATGGGGGGGAGTGGCTCCCCCCCTCCCCCTTCCCCTATTATAGCGACGCCTCTGCGTAATCCATAAACATTTTTGTTGCGGAAGAACTGCTTCCTCTAAAAATATCCAGTGGAATTTGATGGTTTATTGTATACTAGTGTTCGATTAGTTAGTGAAGAGGTATTTGTCACAAACAGCAGCCAGTATAAGCAAGAATATATATTATTATTGAGGATAATTTAGACTTATTCAGAAAAGAGATTCTATGTTTTAAATAAATGCCGAAAACTTTAACTGAAGTAAAAGATTAATAGTTTATTTTTAAATTATAACAAACACATCTTATTCCAACAAACCAAACCCGTATAATATCCTGAAAATCCATAGCGAATCTTACAGATATGATCATGAGTTATAGTATGACGGTAGGAAACAGACAAGTTTTATGGTTTTAGAACTTTCATGTTGGTCCTACCGCATTACAGCTGGCAATCATTGAGTCAGCTGATACCGACTGCTTATTTGGTATTTTTTTGCTTATGTCAGCACTGTCAGCGGTCTCACTGGCTGTCTGCTGTCTCGCTGTCTGCTCCGCTGCTGCTACTTACTTGCTACTTGCTACTCAGTGCTGCCAGATTGAGGGTAATTACCCGAAAAGAGGGTATTTTTATGGTCTGGGGGTATTTTTGAGGGTATTTCGTCATAGAGGGTATTTTGAGGGTAACAATTCACAGCATGGTTATTACAAAATTTATAGTATGGTGGACAAGAATATTTTGTTGTAATGGTAGGTTTTTACTGTGAATAATTGATTCTTTTAACACTTTTGGTAAAACTGTTAATTTCTACTGCAGTGCAAACAGCATTACATTTATCTTTGTTTGGTTGTCCGTGGTTAATCAAGGTTTAATCGTGGTTTAATCATGGTTTAATCATGGTTTATGAAACTAATAAAAATATTCACTCTAACATTTTGAGAAAAAATCTTTTATTTTTATTTTATAGGCTATTTTGTCACTAACAAGTAAATTAATGTTTTTAAAGAAACTCTTTGGTGAGCTATTTCAACGAATATTTACATATTTTTGCTTAATATTTGTCATAATTATTTGGCTTTGATTAGAATTGATTTCAATTAAATCTTATTACCGAAGATATCCATGGCACTTATGATGAAAATAAATACAGAGGGCAAGAGGCAAAATATTAAATTGATCCCAAGAAGAGGTATTATAGTTTGATGATAATATTACAGTCTCCATGCCTCTGATTACAGATTAAAATATTAAGAATATTATAATACTGGTGCTCGGTGACCATTTACTTACATGTTGTTCAAGTGTTTGCGCTCAATGATTACTGGCCCATAACCTATTCCCCTGCCTGAGGGTATTTGAGGGTATTTTTCACACTGACGAAGGGTAATTTTATATAAGGCGTCTGGCAGCACTGTTGCTACTAGATAGATTGCTTTTGAATAGTCAGTGGTTGTTTCTTTAGTCAGTTTATTTTCGGTGATTCCAAACTGTCAATACTCTTTCATATCGATTCGATTTTCCTCTGACACTACGAGAATTGTCAAAATGTAGGTATTGACATCTAGAAATATTATTATATATCTGCAATTTAATTATTTTAAATGTTAGTCTATGATATGATAGGTTAGAAGATGTCAATTCAGTTCTTAAACGAACATCCAATTACAGTAACTTACATTGAGTGTTTTGAGAAATCTCTAAATTCATGATTGAGTTTTAGTTACTTATTTTTTACCTTAGCTTTCATTCCACTATCATTAGGCTAAAATTAATTAATCTTTAGATAATAAGCAGCATTTTTGTTCGGATGCAGGTGTAAAAATAGGCCTACTATTTACTTACTCGGGTGTTTGCTTAGCTGGATTTAAAAGTTACCACGTAAATTCTTTATAATATTTGATTTTCAATTTTTTTTGTGATAGGCTTAATCAATGGGCAAATTTTTATGACATCGTAAGATTTATGAATAATTTTTAAAGTCCTTAATAATAGGCCTAGGGGCCTACGCCTTTTTTAAAATCCAGTTTCCAGTTTACACAATCACTGGCTTAGTAAAGAAAGAAAAACAAAAGTGACAACTTATAAAGTTCCAAATAACGTTTTTTTGTAAGGCTGGGTGCAAAGTTCTTTACGGTCAACTTAGCCGTTAAATGTTAACACCTTTAGCTCCTGATGTTGCTTCTGTGCAACTTTAGGGTGCTTGTCTCAACAATCTACAAGAAACAAACTGTACAGTAATCATTATTGCTCATTTCATATTCTTATTTTAAAATCCTAGTTTAAATTAACAAAGCCTATCAAAATTGTAAGCCAGGCGTAAACAATCTTCGAGAAAAACCAAAATTGACTCTGGCCGATGATGGCACTTAGGGCCTAAGAACAAATTGCTCTTTTTACTGCTCTGGCAGGCTTTAAAACTTATCCAGAAGTCCAGATTATCGAAGTCTGGGTTTTGCGAGACTAATGTTTATAAATGTTTACTCTGTAGGCCTTGACTAAACTTTGACTGCTTCTGTATAAGTCTAAATTCATTTTGGGCAACCAAAGATTTATGTACCACTCTTAGAATGGAATTTTATGTAGAAATTAGAATGGTTATTAACTCTATTAGGCTAATTTAATTTAATGAAATTAATGAAAATTGGACACTTGATAAAATAACTAACATAAAATTACAGCTCCTGATCCTGATAAACCATTTTAACTGATGATCTAGACATAGCCTACATGGTTTTGAAGTTAAAATAAAAATAACTTTCTAGAAGCAAAAGAGGGTGGTTAAAGTGTTTTTTTGTACAACTTTCAGTTTTATTTTAAATATTAGATAAACTTTGAACTCTTTGATAAAACTATAGATGTTCTCATTGTGCGAGCCTTAGGCCTACTTCTACTTTTTAATGTGATTGAATCGTATTGGTGATATTTCACTGCTATATATTGTATTGAAAGGCCTACTCTAAGAGTTTTTGTTACCTACTAAAACCAAATTTTACAGGACGTTTAACCCATTCTTGGTGTCATTGGTGTTGCTATCAATAAATGACAAATGAAATAATAATGCTTGGGGTCCACTTTAGTTTTTTCCAAATTTTCCATGTAAAGATTTTTTAGATTTACATCACATTCCTATTTAAACCGGTGTACATTCCATTTGAGATGGAAGTAGGGATGTTAAACAGTCTCCAGAAAGAGCAGGAATTGCTTATATTATTCTCACTTCAATATTTTCAAATTGTAAGAAATAAATATAAGAACAGAATAGAGGCTTAAGTAGACTAAGTACACTTACAATAAGTTCATAAACAAATCATTACTAATCAAATAACGTGCAGTAAAGTAATCAAATAACACAGTGAATCGTAATTTAACTGGCAACTATACAACTGTAGTACTACCTGGTGGCTATTACAGCCCTAGTTAAAGAACTCATTAATGCTGACCCAGGTATTCCTTTGTGGTCCAATGTAATTGCTTCTTTTACACATCAAACCTCTCAATAAAGTTTTGTCTTCATGTAGTTTAATCGATGATCAATAATTTTGTATGCAATAAAGGGTTAAACAATTTTATATTATTGGCCTAATCTTATTATTTTATTTGTAAATTAGTTTTCTAATATGTAAAGAAACTTTTCAAATTAAACTAGTATAATTTAAAATATGGAAAATTTTAACTTTAAGCCTATTATATTTTAAACATTTTTTACCTGAAATTTTTATTTTGCATCTGCATAAGAATCTACATTTTCTCTACTTTAAACTACCAACTTATAGGCTAATAGATAACGTCAATGGTAATAGTGACTGTATTGTTGTTCGAAATGGCTGATTTATTTAATAAAATCCAGTATTGTTCTGGTTGTTATTACAAAAATCTGCCAATAAGTTAAGAATGGAAATAGGTACTAAAAATACCGTACCATAATACACGCTCAATATGGATCGCGATATTCGGATCGTGACCCTGGATTACGATACGGATTGAGTGTGTAAAGTCAAATATTGATGTATGATCCATACATCAATATGGATCATACATCAATACGTATCGTGATCCACGATCACGATCCAAATATCAATATGAGTATTGAGCGTTTCAGTTAAGCCATTGCTAGTAAATCGCGTGTTTAATAATACAATGTTTACTTGTGTACTTTATATCATCTGGTTTTTGCAAAATGAGCTGGTGTCCTCATAATGTAATTAATTAGCTCGTTCTCGATCATACACCGAATACTGGTTTGTTTTTGTTTTTTCCTATCACTTGAAAAATCCCATAAAAAATGTGTCTGAACTTTGTCACATGATAGGCAAAATAAAATAAATAAATAAAACAATTTGTTATTGATGATTGTGAGAACGAGCCTATTCGTTCGAGACTCGAACGAGCCTAGACTTTATGAGAAAGCCTTTCAATATTTTCATGAAGTGTCTATAACCTTTAAAATTGTTTTATCCCATGGCCATGGCTTCATAATTTATAGTAGTCTAATTATAGAGATTAAAATATAGTACGGGGCGGTATTACATCTCATATTACTCATTCAAATTGTATTTTTTCACCCATACATTTTTTAAGACTAGATAAAAAAATAAGTAAGAGATGAGGTATGATACTCTTTTAAAAGGAAACTACATTTTAAATTTTATTTCCTGTCTGTAATTTAGAACCATCTTTTACTCGGTTTATGAGATGCTAATGGTGAGGCATGCTTTTACTGTAATCAGAGATGTTAATATTCATACTGTACCGTGAACATTTTTTTGTGGTATTAAAAAAAATTAAAGTATTCCTACTGTAATAGTAAGAGTTTTGATTGAGGTACAGGAATGTAAAGAATGCTCTCAACCCAGAGCTATTGTTTCGGTTAAAAACATTGATTTTGCCAAGAACCTGAACTTTCATAGACAAAAGCAACAGAAATTTTCCTTAAGTGTGCAGCTTACTTGATACAAATCCACACTTTTCGTTGGGTCATTCTTTTCAATATATTCTCCTTAATAGTAAGTTTACCAACATTTTATAAAGGTTTTATCAAACAACATGGGTCTAACTTGTTATCCTGTCTTCTTTTAAACTTATAAAATAGCCTGATGGCTTTTTACATGCCATGGTCAGAATTAAAAAAAAAATATATATATTTTCCTATTATTTAACTTAGACTATAAAGAAAGTGCTAAATCTATTATTATATATCAATACTTAAGGTGTTTTCTATCCTAGCCTTTTAATGAGTTACAGAGTTTACACCTTTAGGTTAGATGAAATTTATTGCTATTTTTTTTCCTATATCATGTTGTACCTAGTCACTACTGAGGAAAGCAGTTTAAGTCCCTCAAAATGTTTCATGCGTTGTCTTTTTTCTCCCAACTTTGTAAAACTTTCTATGAGTGTGCCAATTTCTGTTGTCTGTTTCCAATCCGACTTGCTACTAAGAGCTGGATTTATGTGAGTTGGCTTATGTTGGGACTCAGTTGGCAAACCAACCATTCTTCTCTCTCCAAAAATTAATTTTGGTTTCAACCCGGCAGCCGCAACTAAAGTCTTTACTTTAGTTGTTACTTTAGTCGAAGAATCTTTCGGAGTTCTAGATATAGAACAATAATTTTTAAGGCCAGGTAACGTAATTGCATTTGCCAATAAATAATATAATTTAGATTGAATGTTATCTGGGGTTACTATTGGACTGGTAATATAATTTTAAGAGTAAAATTGTTATTTAATCAAATATTTTAATCTACCTATAAGTTTATTTTTTAGTTAGTTTTAAGCATTATAATCTCTTATTGTTTGGTTCATTTCAGGTCCCAAACAATGAAAAATGAAGCTGTTACAGTCACAGCAATTCCTCAGCAAAAATTCTCGTAAGTATTTTAATTGGTTTCTTTATATCGATACTGCAGTTGTATCAGCATAATGAATGGGCGTCTTTGTGGAAATTGTCCAAACAGTCAAAGCTATATTTAGCTCTCCATTTTAGTGATTTTGGACAGCGCAAAGTCGGTGTTTGTTTGCATTCTTGGCCCCATTTTAAAAACATAATGTCCTTGTATTGCGTTGGCTGGATATCCCGTTTTTTTTTTAATTATTAATTTTCTTTTTTGAAATAACTTAATTTGTTGAAAATATAATTCCTTATTCCCTATTAAACTTCTACAGAACATATTACAGTATGTTCCATCCAAATCACTGTTCATTCTGAGGCAGTTTCATTAATACAAATAAGAAATATATGAAACTTTTGTAACGTATCATAAAAATGATATTAGGATGTGCTAATTGTTGAACCAAAAAGTTTCCACTAAACATTATTGTTTTCATTCATAAAAGTCAGATGATGTGCCGGTGTGTGCGGTTTTTTATGCTTTCCCAATGGAAATATTTTTAACTGTTTTTAAATTATTTTCACCGTTGAAAGTTCGGAATGAAATACCATTAGTTTATTTATAACTATTTAATAAGTCGATTTCACATTTAAAACCTAACTAAGGATGACAACCTACTTGTTTTTATGTTAGACTAACTCTTAAAACAACCATATTTGAGTAATTTAAGAACAACCCAAGTTTAGGCGCTTTTATTGATCCTCAATTCATTCAGATTGACTGCATTAAAACTATTCCATTGTGGTTTAGAATTGTACTCAAGGTTGAAACAATTACTGTTTACCCAGGCAATCTCACTAGGTGTGTGTTTATCAGATTCATAACTGAATATCTCCCTTTCCCCTCCGCTCCCCCCCAATTCAGTATAAGATCTTTACATGCATCCATTGAGATTTTTAAATCTGTGGTTTTTACTTAGATTCTGCAATATGCAATTTTGTTAGAACATCTAATCTTTCATTCTTATATTTTATGTCCCAACCAGTGCACGTGTTGCTCGACATCGAGCGATTTATTTTGATACAATAAAAAAGTTACATTTATTTCTAAATCAATGAAATCCGACCAATCCAACATTGTGAATATCAGTGATCACCAAAAATTACAGATGTAACAGATGTTTAAAATGCTCAAACCAATCTCAATGTTGTTCTAATAGGAAAATTTCAAATTTAATCTGTGGATAGCGCCCTTATTTTAAGTCAGATTCTCATCAATTTTTGGCGGAAACAAATAAAACACCAAGTCCTATCCAACAACACCAAAAACTTGAAAATCGGTAAAGAATTGTTGGAGGAGTTCTCAACACAAAAAACCCTTAGGATTTTATATATTTGGTTTAAATCTATAAGCATATTAAAGTAGCTGTGCTTTGCTACAGAATTTTTGTCAGTAAAAGGTTTAAATTTCAAATAAAAAATAGCTTTGCTCTAACTTGCTTACACAGTAACAGTAGGTAACATAGGGTTTTTGTCAACATTTACTATATCAAAACCCCCTTATGAGTGCTGCATTCTGTTAGGCCTATATAAATTGTTGAACTATATAACATAATATGATGGTAAAATGGAAAAGGGACCCAAAGTCGGAAATTTCATTTTTTAAGTTTTTTACATATTTTTATAGAATGTCCTTAAAGTCCTTTTAGTTGAAGTTGATTAGGCCTAGTTAATTAAGTTGCAATGAAAACTTACAATACAAGTTTATAGTGCATTAGCAAATTGTGTTGAACGGACCGTGAGTCTCATAGTTTCACTGAGATAAGCTTAGCTGCTTATCTCAGAGTCAATTGCTCACATGCGGCACTGACCCTCTTTGAACTTATATAACACTCAGACTTATCAGCAAGGTTTGCATCTCTTGAACTTGTGTGTGTATCATTCATTTTTATCTTAAAGAGGTCCCATTCAAAACTTTACTTAGTATTTCATCCTATTCAGAATGTTGTTTGATTAAAACAAATGAAGGCTATTTGAAGTGATGTAAAGTAATAGCATATGATCTTAGTATAATACAGATGGCTCGGTGTATTTGTGCTCATGGCTTTCGATAAAAATACTATAAAATTGACTTTAATCTCTTAGATTTAGTGCAACATTTTTGGATTTTGATAATGATTTTGATAATGTAGATACTTTTAAAACTTTAATATGCCTATATTTTCCCAAAATTATCAGCTACCTCCCTACCAAATTTCAGCTTGAGCAACTACAACAGACATAAAACAGACCGATGTTTTTAAAAAAGTACCCCCACCCCGTCCCTTGTTCATCCTCTTTTCTCAAAAGCCATGAGCACAGATACACCGAGCCATCTGTAGTATTATCATATTATTATGATTGCTTGCTCACCAATTAAAATCTACACATATATAATATGTGAAGCCGTTTTATGTAAACACTACTCCTCCCTTATTTCTGGACCAATTTTAACGTTTGAGGTGTCAAAAGAATGGTCTCAGTTCGTAGTTTTGCAATGAGGTTTTAGATTTTTTAGATTTTAATTCTGAAGCCCATGGGATGCCCTTAAAGTTAGTATTTTATCCATAAGATTAACATGGCGAACAATTTTTATTAAATTGCAAAATAAAAAAGCTGTTGATAATAAAACAAACAAACAAATGACAAAAGCTAGCTGAATAGAAGCAGTTGAACTACTGGTACTGAAATATTAGAGAGTTTTTGCAACATACGGTAAATCTTACGGTAAACGCTAAACGCTATTTTTATATTAGTAAATTTATAAATAGTTCACGGTGGTGGAACAGGATAAACAATGTATACAATTTACCATTGATCAATTTTCATTCAGTTTTTTATAGCTGCAAGAAGTATAGGCAAATCAATCATAAATGAAATAGCGTTTAGCGTTTACTGTATTCATTTACCGTATGTGCAAAAACTCTCTATTAACACAATTCCATACTAAATACAAGGAGTGTCTATTGTTTGAATCAAATTGTTTGTTTTACCTTTTCCCTTACAATGTAGCAGGTAGATTTTGCTTGAACTTTGTAATTAATTATGTGTATTTGAACACAAAAATAAGTTTAGTAACTTAACCGCAGAAAAATTCATTTTCCTGTACAAAAAACAAGTTTGGAAATTGAAATTTTTGACGTGGTTCTTATGGGTTATCGGATTGGTATTGAAACAAAAACGAAAGTTAACAAAAATTTAAACACTAAATGTTTGCACATCGGTTTTAAAATGCCGTGAAGTAGAAAAAGAGATTGTTGGTTGATGGTCTAAGTTTAATAATAACCTGTTTACTGTGATACTATTACAAATTTAATGCAGAATGTATGCAGAACATATTAAAACACCTGAGACAACATTTAAAAGTGTTTTCCTCCAGTATAGATAACAACCTTATGGCAAAAATTGTTTGTATAAAGATAAATTTTATCCAAAATATAAATGCCACATCAAACCAAAATAGACCACACCAAAAAAATGTAGATTTTCTTAATTTTTCTGATTTTTTTATTTAAATTCTGTTATGACATGGAAAGTTAAAGAGGTTTATTTAGTTCGTTATAAATAGTAATAATGTGGACTTATTCACTATGTTGACTACTAACTCATACAGTACTAGACTATCGACAATATTAACCAATCAGTAGATATTTTTGGAGCCGCCTGTTTGGCCGAAGAGGTGATCAGGGAAGCAGGGGAGGGGACACTCACCATTAGATAAATGTTTTTCATGCATCACTTGATTTATGACCAGATAGTATTGGGTTTTTATATAGCAGACTGATTCAAAGATGAAAAGTGAGGGGACCGTGAGAAGGCCTAATTGTTTGAAAGCATATCTACAGCTGGTCTGGGGCGGCATGCCCAGGATGGCCCTTATTGCCTTCTTTTGACAGACAAAAATTCTTTCAAGGTTGCCCTTAACAGCTCCCCAAAGAATTATTGAATAAGAAGCCTTAATACTGTGGGATCAAGCTATTCCAAGCTTTGCCAGAAAAATTACAAAATATCAATAAAATCACAAAATTCAAAGTTGAAGTCAAAAAGTTTCTAGTGGAGTCCAGTTTTTATAGTATTGACCTTTCTGGTAACAAAGAACTAGATTAACAAATTATCCTTTGTAGGGCAGCTATGTATAAGAGAAACCCCTTGACCTGTCCAATTCCTTGACTCAAAGGACAACGGATGCGAGCTACAAGTAACAAGTAACAAGTAAGATAAACATCACCACTTTCTAGCTTTGCACAATGAACCACGGTTATTTTTAAAGGTTGTTAACAGTTGTGTAGTAGCACATTTTACAGTGTGGGAACGCTTGATATATTTGTTGAATTCCCTGCAAAGAAAGATATGACTTCCCGGATTTCCCGGGTTTTTGGAAACCAGTGTGGGAACGCCGTTCCCATGCGTTCCCACCCCACTACACCACTGGTTGTTAAGTTTTTTTAGAAAGGCTTGAAAGAATTTAAAATTACTTTTTTTTAGTTAGCCTATTTTTAACTGATTCAATAATGAATATTGTTTACTTTTCAATATGTCTTTCTTTGATGTGCCTTTAAGTGATAGGGGACAAATTTAATCTAGGCTACACAACAATATGAAATATGAGGAGAGTTTAAAGTTCCAAGAACTGCTTCATTATCTGTTGATTATCTTTTTCATAACTTAATTGTAATATTGTTCTTTTCAGACTTATTCCAAAAATCGTCAATGGTGGGATAGCTGGAATAATCGGAGTGTCGTGCGTCTTTCCTCTGGATCTAGTGAAAACTCGTCTTCAAAACCAAACAGTGGGCCCCAATGGAGAACGGATGTACACGTCAATGTAAGTTACAGAAAAGTTAATGTTTATAGTGGATATTCCAATCTTAATTTATTGTAAAATCTTTTTTTTCTTTTGTAAAAAAATATTGTTCTTTTTTACAAAACCTTCCATTAGTTATATGCTAACCAAGGATTTGTAATTTGTATCTTTGTATTGTGATGCCTTACAAATGTAGGTAACACTCATTTTATTCAGAACTCAGTTGGCAGCCTTACAATAGTGTTCTTGTAGTCTCAGTCTCTCTAAATTCCTTATTTATTTATATTTAAAAAATAAGGCTAATATTATTTTTCACCCTGTCAATCAAGATCATTAGTATTAGTAGCCTACTTGATAACAAAAGTATTGCCTACGTGCATTAAAGTAAATGTACAAGTCACCGTATCCATTATAATGGTTTGAAGTCGGTTATTAGTACTTGGTTATTTGTTACTAATCATTAGTCAATTATTATTTGAAGTTGTATCAGGATCTGGCAGTCATGTGTAGGGTCACATTGACTGAACATATATGAAGTGTTTTAATGGTACTTGTCTGTTATACATAAACCAGCTATTTTTTTATGTTATCTTGAACTTTAATCTTTAAAAACTCATAAATTGAAAGAAAATTAGTTACTGAGTATTGTGTTAAAATTTTCTCGTTTCTAAGCTGTACGGTTTTTGAGTCCTGCTTCCTTAAAGTCAAAATTCACTTATTCGAAACAAATCTCATGGCAGCGATACCGTAACTCATACAAAAGACCCTCTAGACAGCTATAACAAACCCAGTGTCACGGCATCGGGAGGTCAGGCATTCGCTGCAGTCATCGTGACATGGCTGACTTTACGTAAGCACAACTCAAAAACCATAAAACTTAGAAACACACAATTTTCACACAATGTTTAGTAAATAGTCTTTCAATTGATGTGTTTTATTATTATTTTTTTTTTTTTTAAGACAGCAATTAGTTCAAAATAACCTTAAAAGAAATAGTGGCTTATGTATAACAGACAAGTAAATTTTATTCAGCTGGTCCACAGTGATAAAAAACGTTATTGCATCATAAACAAAATGATGATTTTGTTTATGTTGCAATAACGTTAACTTAGAAACGCTTTAACTGACTAGTTATCAAAAGCTTGTTGTAGGATTAGTAAGGTTCGTAGTCTACAACAAATTTGTTAATGAGCTGTCTTTTGTAATTTAGATATGTGAAGTTGAACTTAATATAGTTTGTTCCAATAATACATGGACCAGTTATTTGTGCGCGTATTCAATACTATTAGCGTAGTTAATTGTTTGTTATTCAAACTAATTATAATCTTAGAAACATAATCTCACTTGACCTGATTTCTCTTTGTAGCTACTTATGTTAAGGACGTGGGTATGTTTTCATTTAATTTTGCTGCAAAATTATCCTGTTAGGATGTCGTTTCACTATAGATCAACATGCTTTACCGTGGTTGAGTCACCCATGATAAATAATTAATTGTGCTACCCATTGTGAGCCCTGTGTTAAAGTTATCTGTTAGTTGTCTTGAGCTGTAACAATATACATGCATTATTTAGTTTTATTTTATGATCAGAATTATGGAAATAAACAGTACCATAATGAGTTATATTTCTATACCAAGTTAAAAATGTAAGTAAATTTAAAATAAAACATGGCATAAAAAAGTAAATCTAGGATAGATCCTGATCTCAATTAGTGGTTCTGAAAATTAAATGTCTAGATATCACACAAACTGTGATGTCACTGCAGTGAATTTGTTCTCCATACAATAAAGAAAACTACACTTAAATTACAAATGCATTTAATCTCAAAATACAGCCTGTTATGCGCCAGTTGAAATTTATTTATTCTATAATTGTTAAATTTATTTATTTTTTACAAATCAGGTCAACTTACATATAAATAGTGTATTGAGACTGGCACTTAACTGGAACCCGGACCGTGCTGCATAAATTTAGAAAGAACGACTGCATTTGCATGTGATTTAGTGTCGTTGTTTTGTTGCTCCTTTCAACCAAACACTCCCCTACTGACTTGTTGATTGACACTAAAAATGGTATCACATCACCATGTAGTGGTTGATTGTTTATCGTTGTATTTATTGCACATTAGGACTAATATATTCCAATAAAATTGTGTCCATTTTTCTCTGTAATTTATTATCAGTTTTCGTCTCAATTTAACAGAATTTCTTAACACGTTGAGTGCGGCAAAGAATATTGGAAATCTTTCCCGGGGGCCTGAAAATTTTTTTTTCATAAAATCTCACTTTTTGTCTCTAGAAGTCCAGATCGAGGCGACAAACTGGCGTTCTAGCATTATTTCACCAAAAAAATGGCGTCCAAAAGTGCAGGTCTCCGGTGACCGAGCCGGCCCGAGCAACGACAATAAACAGTTTTTTGTAACACAATATCTAATTTTTACATTAAAAATGTTTAATATAATTATAATAATGTTCAATAGAATTATAACTAATATTTCCAACTATTTACAGCCCCTTCCACCCTCCCAACCATTGTTTTTTTTACTCAAACTTCGTCAAGGTACTGGTCGAAGCATTTCTATTATTGGGGGTCCATTTTAAATAAAAGACGATAAAGCTAAAATAAAAAAAATATTAAACATAATATTATGTCACAAAACACACCAAAACACGGAAGAAACACTTCATAAAGAATTAAAAAGTAATTAAAAAAGTTCAGGTCACAATGGACCGGAGCCGGCCCACGGGAATGGCGGGCGACGCACAACCGAAAGAAGGCAGGTTGCCCTGGTAACGCACGTATAAAAAACTCCGAACTACTCCGCAACCCAGAGCCACACTGGCTGATTCATTTCGCCGAGTCACGGCCGGCGACACGTGACCGGGCAGGCCGGCGCGCGCGTTTCGCTACCGGTCACCGGTGACCGAGCCGCACCCAAAGTGTTAATGTTGATACTCTTCTTACTGATATATACACACAAAATTTATGAGGACTGTTGAGAAAAGTAATTTCTGTTAACAATTGATGAAAGGAGTAGAGGCGTTGAGGTTTTTGTGCAAAAGCGTTAATTGCATAAACTCAAGAGGAAACTGTCTTGTAATTTACTTAGATCGGGCTGCGGTACAATGTAAAATCATATCTACCTAACAATGTTGGTTCTCGCACAATTCTACACCCATTTTTTCTTTCACCAGATATTAGCAGAACTTATTTTCTGCACAACACTTATACACTGAGTGTAAAACTCATTCAATACAGTTGACGTCATTTAGTCAACTCTATTTAAATAAGTCATGTCAGTTTTAATGACAATGCAACTCCAATAAATAAATCTTTTCATTTAGCATTTTTGTTTCTCAATGCTTCTTATAACTTGAGCTTACTCGAATTCAACCTAGGATACCAACATAGATTTCTCGCTATGCCAATTTCTCATGGACTGTACACGTTCGCCAGGTTGGACTGTTTCAAGAAGACGTACCATGCGGAGGGCTACTTCGGCATGTACCGAGGATCGGCCGTCAACATTCTGCTTATCACCCCAGAGAAGGCCATCAAACTGGCCGCAAACGACTTCTTCCGCCACTACCTCTCCACTGGCCAGGGGTAGGTAACGCTACTCATCGGCATGACGATAGTCTCTTAGATTTTAGTTAAATAGAATAAAAGAAACTTATCTTAAGTATTAAGGTGAAGCTCTAGATAAGGCCTATTATAGTTAACTGTGTGTCATAAGATACTTTTTTATTTTGGTGAGAAAAATTAATAGCCTACATTTATATTTTAATTTTAATATGTAGGACCTTAATTGACACTTATATTCTTACTGTTCAGTATTGTTCACATAAAAAGCCAAAAAATCGAATAAAATTATTTCCTCTCACATAATCTAATTAAAAAAAATAATAATATCAAAAATATATAGAGCTAAACCCCGTGGAAAGAAATTTCATATTATTCTGATGTCATTTAAATGTGTTTAATTATTTAATTACCAGTAAAAACAATATTAATTCACATTTTATAAAAAACCAGATTGAATTTTTCATATTTTGTTCACTGTTCATCATTAAAAACAAGAAAAATCACCCTTTAGTTTGGTCTCAAAACAATGAAATCTGACGGAAATTCAATTATATAAACCAAATGGTTGATATATAATTGACTAAAGATAACCATTCCCATTAGTAAAAGTTAGTGACAGCCCAGCAGAGCATAAAATTCAATTATATAAACCAAATGGTTGATTTATAATTGACTAAAGATAACCATTCCCATTAGTAAAAGTTAGTGACAGCCCAGCAGAGCATATGGAGACCATAAAATGTCAAAAATAGACTCAACCCAAAATAACTAGGTCAGTAATTTTGGAGTGACACCTAGGACTCTCAGTTTATTTGTTTATTTTCCTATCATCGTAAAACAAGCTGTTAAATTTGCTAACTCATTGCTCATACTCCAGAGCTTATTTCAGTAAACCTACTTTACTGGGAGGTTGAGCTCTATCTCAAAATTTAAAAATCACTCAAGATATTCTGAATTTAAATTTTATTTTTCAGTTGTAACTAAAAAAATTTTTTTAAAGTTTTCTTTAATGTTAAAACTTTAAACGAAAAATGAGTTACATAATGTTAGGAAGTTGGACCGTCACATTTGCCATTTATTTACCATTGTACGATCAGGACTGCGGAAAAAATACTGTATAAACAGAAGAAGGGCTGTTTCATTCCTTTGATGTTGGAAAATGCCGCTTTTGAGTCAGGCTGGTGACGTAATCCATCTGATGCCCATAAGAGTAACATGCAACAGCTGTTTTTTAGCTACCAGGCTGGTGACGTTTTGGGGTACTATTTTTTACATCGTCTTACCCGCTAATGAAACGACCCTGTCTATTACATTACAGTAGTTTTCCCCAGTCCTGCTGTACGATACTAGCCGCATAAAAGGAATGTTCTGTCATTTTCACTGTATTATGGGCTCACAATGTTCTACATTACATACGTTATTCAAAACACATAATCATAATGACCATTAAAGTTTTGGAAAAAAAGAGTCTCCTCTAAAATAATGTTGTTTAATTACACTCCTCGGTAGAATTTCTGTTAAGGATGATAAGAGAGGTAGGTGAAGTGAAGGGTTTCTTTTAAAGTAAAGAGGTTTTGTTAAAAACAAATTTGTAAAATTCTGGATCGGTCAAAACAACTGATGTTTGACTTTAAGTGTTAAATATAATTTATGACACTTCTAGCATTTTAAATCACAAATTTTGAGATTATATTTATACAAGACCTTTTTTACTCGTCTTTAAACATTAATATAAAAAGTAGCACATATACTATCATTATAGAGTCATTTTATATTTTTTAAGACTAAAAATAAGATTTAACTAATATTTTGAGTTGATAAGTATTTTAGAGAACATGGTTGGTGTTTTAAGGTGGGTAACCCTCAACATCAGACTTGTCATCGATAAGTCAGCAAATAAAAAGTCTTCTCAGCTTCAACAAAGAACACCGTTGAATTAGGTATTTCAAAATCCAACGAACGCATAATTTAACCTAATTCCATTCCATTTCATAGTGAATGCCGAAGCATTTTCATATCCATTTTTATCCATGTCGATTTTTGTGAAGTAAATAATTTTTGCCGTTTTGTGTAAAGTGTGCCATCTTTGCACTTGTCATGTGCATTGTACATTTTATTGTGTTGCATAGTTTTTGTGATTTTTTTTTGTCATTGTTTATTTTCTTGATTTGATTCTCACAAATTTACATTAATAGTGGATAAAAGAATTTTTTCTCAACAATTTGTTCTTCAGGTTAAATCAAAGAAAGCGAAAACTATGTAATATTTTGTTTGCTTGGAATAGTGTAGTTTTAAGGTAGCTTTTCTTATGAATGAGGTTCTTGTAACCCTTTGTATATTTTTTACGTCGCATCAAGACCAACTTATTTTACAAATAACTAAGAGTATCCAGTGCCTAGACTTCTGTTGGTTTTTTTTCTACGATATCTTAAAATCCACTCAAGGTATTCGATTAAAACTTGGCATAATTATTTTCTACACTTTTACTTCAAATCTTTACATTATTAACTTTTTTATTTTAAATACTCTCCGATTCCAATTATAAAATGATTTTTCACAATAATTGTTGTATGATTTTTTTTTAAGTAGACTTTCATCATAAATACATAGATTTAAAAAATCAGACAGTAAATAATGGATAAAATTAGAATTTTTCTAACGAAGAAATGCTATTTAGAAGCAAACTGCTAGAAACTCGAGTATTTTCAAACGAACTACAGTATTCTCTTAGGGCTTTACTACTTGCTCTTTAGAATTGATTTTGTTTGAACTCAAAAATATGATCTAAAACCACTTTGTTCAGTTTTTTTTCTTCATATGCACTACTATTTATTAACTTGCTTTCTTTCCTCTACCATATTTATTATTACTTATTTTTTCTCTCTCTTTTTGTCTTATCCTTTCTTTATTGTTTTTCTTTATTTGTGTTTTTGTTTTCTTAGACCACCCTCTTTGACAATTCTGTAATTAGTATTCAAATTTAAAATTAAGGTTATAAATTCTAAACCAGTTTTTCCCTAAGCTAAATTAAAAGTTTGTTAATAAATAAAAATACTAATTTTAAAATATATATGTATATATGGTATTTACTGCTGAATGGAATTTAGCGCCACCGGAATGAAGAGCCTATGTTCTTTCCCGTTCAATGCAATACAGATTTCTATATAGTTATGGTGTCAGATGACCTTAACATTCCGTCATTGTCGTTTATACTCTACACTGACAAGTTACAGTACGATTGTTCATACCAATTTATACAAAATATATTTTATAATCACAAAGTTTAGAGGAGTTTTTGTACATTTTTGAAGTGACAAACATTAGACAGTTTTTTCTTTTTTTTTTTACATAGGACTAAACATTACAGATTTAAAATTTTGTTCAAATTTTTACCATTAGAGTTTTTCTTGTGATGTTTTAATGTAGTGTGCAATAATGTCTTTTTCTTGTTTTTTTGTTCACTCGAGATATAAGTTTTAAGGTGAGTAAGCAGCTATAAATTCCACACAGTAATATACTTGTCCTTATTTTCAACTCATTATTGTATTTAGGCCACAGAAAACTATAGTTTGATTATTTTTAATAAGGTACGTCGCTTTAACCGGCTAATTTGTTATCTGGCTGCGGTCTGGTCCGGAGGTGACCGATTAAGAGGAAATCTACTTTATGTATAATGAAAATCATAAAAACTTGTTAAAGTTGTCCCATGAAGCAAATAAATTTCCTTCATTCTTAATCCAAAATCAAATCTTAAAGAGATAGGCCGAATGACTTGTTTTCTGTCTCTTTTTTAGTTCTGGTATTTTTTACACTCTCCTTCTCCTTCTTCTTCTGCGTTCTCTACTTCTTTTCCTAATCTTAATTAATTTTAATTTATTATACATTCAAAATAGTCGATTCTTAAAGTTTACTGAATGTGGTTTATCGTCTGAAAATGAAATACTTTTAGGAATTTATTGGTTTTCCATAATGCATAGAAGTTTATATTTTTAATTGGTCTCAGGTGAGATAGTGTTTTGAAATATGACTATAATTTGCTTGACTGATAGTGACACAAAGGTGAAAACTTTCCTTACCAAATTCACTCCGAGAAAATCATGAACTTATATGGTCGGAACAAGTTTTGAACGATGGTGTTGGTCGCAGGAAGCAGCTGCCGTTGGAGCGGGAGATGCTGGCGGGCGGCAGCGCCGGACTGTGCCAGATCATCATCACCACGCCCATGGAGCTGCTCAAGATCCAGATGCAGGACGCCGGCCGGGTGGCGGCTGCAGCCAAGTTGGGTGAGTCACACAAGCACAACAGATTACAAATAGGTATTTTTAGCCATAAAATAAAATAAAATCACTAGCGATGACTTATCCGTCCTTGAATCGTCATTGAGAGCCTAAATTACATACAGTAGACTCCCTCTTATCCAGGTCATGAAGTGGCCGATTGGTGAAACCGATGTTCAGTTAAGAACGCCAACTTACAATTTTATATGGCCTGATTATAATTATCACTTTAAAAACCACTCTAAATACATTACTGTATATGATTTAAAGCTAACGTCTGACACCCATGAAATCCACAACAAACCTAAACTAATAATGATTGTGGTCTGCTGGATAGTAGGTCTAAACGCATTGATTTCCGGTGGCATTCACTTCTGTCCAGGACGTTACACTTTAATTGGTTTGAGAACATCAATAAGAAATAACGTTGAATTGAATGATACAGTAGATAAGAAAATTACGTTTCTGACGAAACACAGCCGGTTGAAGCGATGTTGAGATCAAAAGTGGCCGGTTAAGAAATAGCTATTTGTGTAATAAGAGCGTAAAGTACGTCATTGCCACTCGAGAATTGTAGATGGCCGCACAAAGCGTCAGCTGAGTTCGGCCAAACAATTCGAGAGCGGCAATGATAATTTACGCTCGTAATACACACAAGATTTTTCCTACCAACATAATTGCAACAGATTACATGTTTTATTGTATACAAAATGCCATTCAGATTACTTTTGATTTGTTTCTGTTGGAACACACTGCTAACTATCAAACATAACCTCAAACTAAAAAAGAAGCAATTACTAAACGACAACAATGAATAACAGCTGTACCATGGCTTGTAATAACAGCTGACTTAAAAATGCTGTTTGATCTAGCGTGCGGTAAAGAATCATTGCCACTCTAGAGCGGGAAAGAAACGGAAACCGGATATTAACTGTTTTGCATAGGGGTTATAGGTGTGGCAATGCGATTATTTCCATGCAGTGGTAGGAAAATGTTATTTTTGTGTCAGGGTAGGCCGGTTAATGCGGAGACCGGGTAAAAGGTGGCCGGTTAAGAGGGAGTCTACTGTTGTCAGTTAAGCAAACGGCAGGTGTAATATCAGCTCTGAAAAACTTGACTTTCACCAAACTGACTGTGCCTAAGCTGATGTCTACCAAATGTAACAAATAAAATTACACACTTTTCCGGACCACTTTTCTGAAAATTCCTGATAAAAATCAGCATTACAGTAGAAGCCCTCAAATCCAGCCACCTCGGGACCAGACCACCGGCCGGATTTCAAAATGGCTGGATTAATCGACGGTTTATTGAACGGGTTAAACAGTGACCTGTTTTATATGTGTGTTTTAACAATGAACTATTAGGGTGTAATTAACTATTAAGGGGAGCATTCTTGCCCAATCAATGCTGTGTATCGACTTAGTAATAATCATGATTGGCTTGCTCAGACATTGTCTTACAGCCGTCATGACAATCGGACAACAGACAAGCGGTCGCTAGCGATGCAACTGTGTTTAATGGGCAATACTAAACTGATCTTCTGTATAGAAAGGCCCTAATGTATAAATGGGAGTCTAGTGATCCACGCAGTGATCCAAATTCCTTGTTACATCGAGGATCAGTCCATGAAACACGCTAAAAAAGATAACAAACAAAAATAGAACACGAATGTTTTAGAAGACATCAGAAACCTGATTAGTCTGGAAATCGGCAATTGAACGGTGATATTTTAGTGATATAACATGGAACAAGTTTACTCTTGTCTATTTTGACAGTGGGAAATGTCCATGGCTGAACATTTCATTCCCAGAAGATCGCGGCCAGATTATCCGGCGACCAATACTATAGGGCTTCTACTGTACCTGTATTTTTTTTTAAATTCTCTAAAATAATTTGTAAAATACTGTAAAATTCTAGTATTTTAGATATAAAGTCAGTTTTTTTAGACCAAAGTCCTAAAATCTCGACTTTTCCCAACTGGTAGACACTATTTTATTGTTGTCAGATGTTTTTTAATATATGTGTTCAAAATTTCCAAAAAGTTCTGAAGTCTAAGGAAGTTAAAGTACATGTGATTGTGAAAGCTTGCAGAATTTTTTAAAAGAAAAGGATTTCCGGAGGTCTCTGGTGGTATAAATAAAGGTAGGCCAATGGGTTATTTGCAACCCAGTTCAACTCGCCAATTCTGTGTTGTGTCGCCAGAGGGCAAGACGGTGCCGAAGGTGTCGGCCACGTCGCTCGCGCTCGACCTCCTCAGGACCAAGGGCGTGCTGGGGCTGTACCGAGGCATCGGTGCGACGGCTGTGCGTGATGTCTCGTTCTCCATCGTCTACTTCCCGCTGTTCGCTCGGCTCAACCAGCTCGGCCCCCGCAAGAGCGACGGCTCAGGTAAACGGTTCAACTTTGCACCCCGTATCCGTGTCTATTATAAAAAATAACTTACAATGGCTTGTTTGATATTTTTCTTTAGTGTAAAAGAAATTAGTTCATGAAATAGTTTTAAAAGTTAGTTTATTGTTTCTATTTGGTTGTTGTTATAAAAAATGCATGTTGGACTTTAATTATGTTTGCTTTATACCACACTAAAAGACCATAATTGTTTTATAATGGGAACCAGAAGACGAAATAACCAGCTGGAAAGAGCTATTATGAAACTAAGTAATTTTTTAAAATTGTACAAAGACCCTATACTTTTAAATATAGAATAAATATAATTTTAAAACAAGTAAATAAAATTGTACAAATTGTATAATTTGTTAAAAATACAAGTTTATTGTATCAGATACATAACAAATAAAATATTTATGTCTCATCTCACTTTTCCTAACAAAAATTCTAAACTCAAACAAAAAAAATTTTGTTGACCTGGAAAAAAAGTACTTATGATTTTTTACAAAAAAATGATAAAATAAAAATCCAAGAAAATAGACAGTGAGTATTTCAAGACATAAATTGTTTTATTTTTTATTGTTATCAAGAGAACAGAGGCCAAAATGCGTATGCAGAAGTTAATTGCTTTATAGCAACATCTCTAACCTTACCCAACCTAACCCTGTGCTGTTCGGCAGGCGAGGCTGTGTTCTGGTGCAGTTTCCTCTCCGGTTGCACGGCCGGATCACTCGCCGCGCTCTTCGTCAATCCTTTTGACGTCATAAAAACTCGTCTGCAGGCAATCAGCAAAGTAGAAGTCGGCCCTCGATACAACGGAATCATGGATGCGTTCGTGTAAGTAGGAGCATAATTTTTACAATATACTTAAATAACATATAATTTAGGACTTTTTCTGTTAGTTCACTATCACCACTTTTTTGGCTTTCCGTTAAATCACGGCCAATTAATGTTTTGAGTGAAGCTAAAGAAACTACCCTTAACCAATTTTAAAATGCAATTGAGTTGTTCTTCATGAGTGAAGAAAATTGGTGGAACTCACGTATTTTAATTTTATCATGTATTGATACATAGTCTGCACAATAGCTGATCAGTTTATTAGCCGAATTTGTAATAATGTTCATTTTTGGAAAAACGAATATACTTTACTTAATCAAGTTTTGTGAATTGTTATTAAATAAAAAATCATAAATCTTTGAAATCCAAAAATCTGAAATCTTTGAAAATTGGTGATAGTTAGCTGGCTGGGTAGCTTAGTGGTTATAGTGCTCACCTTTGAATCCAAAGGTTGCCGGTTCGATCCTAAGAAAAGTTAATAGCTTTTTAAAGGTTCGATTCCGAACCCAGTTGCCATTTGTCATTGGGCTATCAATTAATGATGCTTTCTAACAACTGGTCGATGTTAGATAGTAACAAGACTGGGGTTTGGATCGTTCCCTGTCAAAACGTTAAAAAATGCCACTGGCGTAGATACACACAAAAATAAAATAAAATAAATCCAACCTAACAACCCTAACCATCCCCTTCCATACCGTAGCCTAAACTACCCTTTAAATAATAGTGTTTGATTAGTTGGGATATTTTTATAGGTATTTACACGTTTTATATTGATACACGTTAGTGGTAGTGAGCTAATGAAATTTTAAGTCAAATGAGTGTAATCTTATATATTCTCTTGCCTCAAGGCTCCTACTGCTAAGGATATCACTATATCCACTATTGTGAGACAGGGACCTCACATAGGTGGTATTTTACCTGAATAACAACAATTTATGTCAAATTTAAATGTAAATTAACTAAGGGCAGTGATATCCATTAACATTAAGTTGTTGAGGTCTGAAATTTTGGTGAAATCGAGTGTTATATTGATATATAACACTCGATTTCACCAAAATTTCAGACCTCAACAACTTAGACTAAATATCAGTCAAAATTTACCATGTAATGATGTTGCTAATATTTGCCAGAATGTATAATAAATTAACAAAACTTAAGACCATTTAAAAATAAATTTAAAATGTTTTTAGGAGAAAACACCTTTTCTAATGTTGATGAATTTATTGATCATTGCCAAAATACATAAACAAAATTTCTTTTTAAACTGGGTGTAACTTTATGGTGGGTATTTAAGAGTTATGGAATTAAACTAGGTTACACATAAATTACTATATTAAAAATATTTTAATTTAAGTTTTTCATATTAAAATTATTGTATCACTTAACAACAATGCTTCCAACTTACTTATTGTTGTAATATCAATAACAAGATTATTATTATCAATGTGAATGAGAGATGAATGTAGGATAATAGTGGGGCGATCTTGTAGTCTTGTTATTGACCAAGGCCGACATTCCTCTTAGACGGACTGTTAATTAATAGCCCAACAGTCAATGGTATCTAGGGACCTACAGTTTAACGTGGGATCGGAACCACAATTTCCACCTCAAATATACAAATTGGTCTAATTATGAATATGGTCTTTATGGATGAACTAGTATTCACTAGTGCGGACGTTAATCCCCACTAGGGAATATGCGACGACTGTGACAAATTTTATACAAGACAGACGGGTAGATCTTTTGCAATAAGATTTAATGAACATCTTCAAAAAAGTGATTTAGTACAAAAATTAAATTTTACAAAACATCTACAGGGCTACTCGCAAATTAAAAACCCATTCACATCTACCAAAAAGGCCGTGTCATGAGCTCACTGTAACAGTACAAAATTTATAATGCAATGAAAACAAGCCCAGACAACCTCCGCCTCAATGACAAGAATACGTTCCAGACCAATGCTCTATTTGAAACAATCCTAAGATATAAAGAACATCATCGGCAGCCATAATATCAAGAACACCGTAGGACAAAGGTCAGTCGGTGACGCAACACTCTACCCCCAGTAAGTCGTTTTGACACATAACCGCAAGCTACACTCTTTACCGTCCCATTTGTAAAATTGCCAGTATGCATGTGTTCGTATATGTGCTGAGTACTGTTAGTAAACTATGACGCACCTAGTGAGGGAAGTAAGTTCTAGTACAAGTGTTTGAAGATGGTGTTTATTGCCGAAACACGTAACCTTAGAGGGTTTCAACCGGATCAGTTGGCTGGCAAACAGGTATTTTAGCCTCTAAATACAGTGAATGAGTTTATGGAAGGTGATCTTTTGTGAAATTATTTATGAACTCACTGCTCACTCTACTTCTAAAATTAATTCATCTTAATGTTAATTTTTTCTATTTCAGCAAGACACTGAAGAACGAAGGCCCCTTGGCTTTCTTTAAGGGCGGAGCCTGTCGAATGATTGTAATCGCTCCCCTGTTTGGAATTGCGCAGACAGTCTACTATCTGGGAGTCGCAGAAAAGCTTCTGGGATACCACAAATAAGCTGTTGATATATAACTCATCCTTGTTGATATCAACGTAAACGACAATAATTCGTTGTACCCAAAATCTTCTGTTGGCCATTTTGTGCCACATGGATGTTTCTTTCTTCCAAGCGCCCTTCTGATATAGGAAGTATTTGCTGTTGAATGTTACTCAAGATGTGAAATAAGTCTGTTTAGCACTGATAGGATAAGTGTGTTTCGTTTTAAACTATATCAAATTATATATACTGCTCTGTAGGTGTACTCGAGGTATTCCATTTAGCATTTTTAGAGGCTTTATTTTTTTTTAGATGCATATTTTGTCAAAATGGAACCAGTTGTGTGAGTTTAGTCTCTATTCTTATTTGATTGCTCCTAGAGGCCACATTGCAATGACCGGAAACTGTTTTAGAACTGTTCCAAATTCCATGTTCCACTCTTATGCCTCGTGGACAGTAAATGTACAGTAAAGTCTCGCTAAACTGAATATCCGCTCAACCCAAACACGTTCCATCGGAAAAATGCTGATTTTTTCCTTAACTTTTAAAGAGGAAAAATAAAGATAACCTGGTATTTTTGTGCAAAAATGGTAATTTTTTTCACACCAAAAGTTAATTTTTCGTATTAGATAATATACAGTAAAATATGTTGATTGACTCTAACTTAAAACAAAAACAAAAACAAACATAAACTAGCAAAGACTTCATTTATTAAAGATCATTTATTGAACATCATTAAAGTTGATCTGTTGTCAACCGGTGTCAAACTTTTAATATATTACAGCACAGGACATAAACACAAATTAAACAAGGGGTGTTTAGTTCGTACAGTCAACACTCAAGAAGTAATAATAAATCAGCGCCAACAGTTCATAAAGCTAATGAAATTTAACTCCGCGATCCTGGCCTACTCCAAACCCTGATTGTAAACACAGTGCTGTCCAATGACCCAATCACTCATATTTGGAATAAGGAAAAGAGAGAGATAACAGGGGATTTATGGGGTGGGGGGGGGTCTATTTTTATAACTCCGTCTTCGAATCATTGGTCGACGGACAATAAACTTCCTTCCGGCTGTCCATGCACCTGTTAGCAGAACAATATCGAAGAGCTGAGAGTTAGCATTAGCAGATGCCTCCACAATTAATTTTATTTATCGTAAATCTTTTACGGCCAGAAGATACGCTGTTTGTACATTTCAAAAACTTCATTAAATAACGTAAGTAAGGATATGATAAAAGTCAGCAAAATATCCTATAAACTGAATGATTCTATTAGTTACATTTAATGTAAGTAATTTATGCATCATTTAAATATTTTTATTATAATATTTACAGTTATCTGCTTAATCCGAAAACTCACTAAACCGAATGGGTCCGGTCGCAATTAGTTTGATTTAGCGAGACTCTACCGCAGTAAAGTAACCTTTACATTTACTTTTGCCTGGTTTTTTGTTTTTCTTCACTATTTTTGCATCCATTTAACCATTCTTAGTCAGATATTTTCTATGTAAGCATATTACACTATGAACTTAAATTCCATTGTCTCTAAATGGTAATGTTTTTCATAAGATTTGTTCCATATGACACTTGAACATCAGTGAAACCTACTCATTTCACCTACAGTAGACTCCCTCTTTTAACCCGCCTCCTTTTAACCGGTCTCCGCTTTAACCGGCCTACCCGGCTAGATAAACAACATCTTTTTAAAGGTGCGGCTACACATAGCAGGAAAGGACACGGACAGGACAGTTTCTGATGAATGCTCCCTGTGTTATCAAATGGGAGCGGCTACACATAGCAGGAAAGGACACGGACAGGACATTCGCCATGTCGGATGGATCGCTAGACGAGCATTCATCCGCCACTCTCGTGTCCTGTCCGTATCCCGATATGTGTAGCCACCCCATCAGAATTTTGTCCGTGTTCTTTCCGTTTCCTTTCCGTATCCTTTCCTGCTATGTGTAGCCGTATCTTAACCAGCCATTTTCTATCTCAACATCGCTTCAACCGGCTGTATTTCGCCAGAAACGTTGTTTTCTTATCTACTGTTTCATTCAAATCAACGTTAGCCTATATCATGCTGTATTGACCTTCTCAAACCAATTAAAATGAACTGTCCTCAACAGAAGTGTATGCCACCGGAAGTGAAAGCGTTTGGACCTGCTATCCAGAACACAAAATAAGGAAACAAATAATTATTAGTTTAGTTTAGTCGTTGGATCTCATGTGTGTCGGATGTTAGCTATAAATTATATAGAATAACAAAAGAGTTGTTTCTTCAAGTCATAATTGCAATTAGGCTATTTAGGTTGGCGTTTTTAAAGGTACATCCGTTTAACCGACCAAATCGTTATCCGGCCAAGGCCTGGTCCCAAGCTGGCCGGTTAAGAGGGAGTCTACTGTATTACTCTCATTGAGTCCTGAGGATTTTTTCTTTTGCCTGTTCTCATACAATGTGACCATTGATATAAAATTTATGTTGTACATGGTAGGATTTAGTTTTACTCAAAATAACATATTCCTTAAAGAGGAATTCATGCAAAGTCTAGTAATATTTATTGGAAGCCTGAATGAGCCTAGTCATACAGTGATCGTATAGTCACAGTTCTAAAGTGTACGCAATTGGTACTGTAAATTACATGTGTCATATGTCCATATTAGATAATATTTTAATATTAAATAATTATGATCGTTAAATCACATCCTTATTTGAAAAGCACACCAGATATAAATAGATTTTTTTTACCATAACTTAATGTCGTATTATGTACATTTTATGTGTATTTCACTGTCTGTGAAAATGTCAGTATTTCATATTTTATAATTATTGTTGGAATGTTTAGCAATACGTTAGAAAAGGATATTGAGCAGTGATAATTCCATATTGTTAGCGTGGAAAATACATCTTATTTTAATCCCGATATCATAGGACAATGATATTACACTTTAACTACGCCATTGCACAATTTGTAGGTATTTAAGTATGTAAATATTAACTATTGTTTGGTGATAATTTTTATGGTTATCACAGTTTGTTATTGTTGTGTCTTAGTTTGTCATTCACATTTTAATAGATATGGAATGGCGTTTGTTAAGTAGTATTTATTGAAGGGTTTCATATATTGATTATGATGGTGAGGGCTTGGACGTATTGTACTTTATAAGTACCTTTCCAACGTTCAAGCTTACGTGCTGTACGATTTACAACGGAAACTTGGTTTTAAAATCGAGTTTTATTGATATTTATAAGTTTTTAATTTATTGTGTTCTACCTTTAGATTAGAGTTGTGACGCTTATTGCTTTCTATCATTCCTTTCTTACTTCTAATTCTAATTTATTTATTTATGTAGTTGTTCTTTCTGTTGTAATTTTCAGAAATACATTTTTTTACAATTATAAATAAAATTTTACTGGATTTAGTTTCTCTCAAATTATATTACTTTCTTTGCCACATACAAGCCCTACTACTATAAAGTATTTCTATTGATAACTTACTAAGAGTAAATTTTGCCTTGAGACAAAAATATGCCACAAATTAATTTTACCAAAAGGTTAAAGTCAATCAATGTTAAGCAATATAAGTCAATTCTTTCACATATTCTTATACATTAGCATGAAAGAGGAACTAAACAACAAATAAATCCTAAAATAATATGGTTAAATATTATACGTCCATTCAGATTCATAACTTATTTGTAGCTTTAGGCATAAATCCCTTCACAATTAATTTGCAAACTATTAATTTCTCATTTATAATGCTTAAAATTCCTTTTCCATTCCTTTTATATCAGCTACCTATATTCCTTTGCATTTCTATCCATTTATTATACTGCATGTAGTAAATTTCCTTCGCTACATAGTTTTATTAAAACTGAGTGATTCATAGATTATCCTGAATCTTGTAACAATAATTTGTTTTATGGGTCAAGAAGTGTTATCCAACTAGGTAACGTTTGAATTTTTCAGTGGCACCATATCTAAGTATCCAAAATTTTGTTAAATTTTATGTCTTCATACTGGTAATTGTTTGATAATTTAGGTACTGAAATAATCTTTTACTTTGTAAACATTAATCTTCGTAGTTCATTGTATAACCGTTGTTTTTTGTTTGTCCGCATTAAACTAGTGTGCTAATGTAGGTGCTTTCTAAAGTAACCAAAACCACTGCCTTAACCGTTGTCCGAAATTGGCCTAAAGACAATGAAATAATAATGACACATAAGATGATATATTTAATGTAACAATAGCTACAGTGTTTAAAATGTATGCAGATTAGGAAGTACGCATGCTTAGTTGTATAAAAAGGCAGAGTGTAGTGCCTTATACTTGGCACATTATTTAATTTACCCCACATATCAAATCATCAGTAATGCATTAGTTTCAGTAAATATAGGCTCCTTTTATTTTTCGATAATTGTAATTGCATTTACAGTACACTCCTCATCTTGTATAAAAATTTTCATTTTTAAAAAAGTTTCCTTGGTTTTAAATAAAAATTGTATGCTATTTAATACTCCCATTTAAAAAAAATATCAGTTTTTAAGAGAATTTTTTCTATCCTGTAAGTCGATTCTTTTAAGCTTTTGCAGTCTGACATCCAATATGTCGGACATTGCAGTTTTTGCCCAAAACTTCATCAGATGTTTCCATATTAGTTCCTCGCAAAAAGACCATTGCTGACCAAACCATGGAGTGTACTGTAACTGCTTGTGAAATAAAATACTCAATGTACTGTACATGGCTCGGTTAGGGAAGAACAGTAGTAATGTCGATGCAAAAAACCGCAGAATAGTTTTAGATTTAAATACAACACAATGCGTTTGATGCAAGTTTCAAAATATCGTAATACAATTTCCAAACTATCCTCCCTAAGTATCAAGAACAAACCATTTTGCTTTTTGCTTTTTAAGTGACTGTTTCTCTCACAAATGTCTATAAACTATTGAAGAAGTGTTCAAGTATGATTTATCAACTGGGTGAGCCTAATTTCATGTATTAATTTGGATTCGTAACATATTGAAATGAAACGATTCACACTCTAGCCTCTTAATCAAGGTGGTCTTCAAGACATGTCCAGAGACTTAAAAAGACAATACTTTGTTTGCATGTGTGTTTTGTGTCTTAGATGGTTTTAAGTGTCATTTTTCCAATGCATTTTAAGACATCTGTATTTTTCTATCTGTTGAGATAACATTTTTAAATTTGTTTACTCAGCCTATATTAAAAGCTATGTGATTTTAATTTACAGAAACTATTTTTTTATTTATTTTTGTTATCTTCTTGTGATGTATTACGGTATTAAAATTGTAAATATGAAATAAATATCTAGATATGTTTATTGTTTTACTTTAAAATTCCCTTTTTAAATAGTCTTTTTATCATTCTGTACGAAATCCACCTGATTATTGTTCCCTCGATAGCACCAATACGTCGCAGCAGACCTGCGTACTTAGCGAATTTCCAATGGCTGTTATAACCAATTTTGACCCTTTTGAAACCCCATAAGACCTTGTTCCCATTGTCTGAGCATCCCGGTTTTCAAACTTAACCTGAAGAATGCTGCCTTATACCTCTGTACCAAATTTCATCAAAATCGGAGGTTCCGTTCAAAAGTTAACACACATACAGGGTGTTTCCGAACAACCTGGAAATATTTTGTATTTTTGTTCCTTAGGTCGCTACAAGAAAAAAATATCATATAAACATACGTCCTGAAAGTTATTGAGATTTATCTTCTAAAATAACCTAAATTTGCATGCATTTTGATGGAAAATCAATGATTTTATGCATAAAAATGGCAATCATTCCGTTATCTGTTGTTCGATCCTCACAATCTTGGTATCATTAGTTAGGTACTTTTATTCATCAACTTTTTTGAGTCTAGTAAAATTTTTTTAAATTTACCGGTGTCGAGATATTTGAGTTTAAAAATTTTAAATGGCCGCCATTTTGAAAATACACATTGGGCAAAAATAATTTTTTTCTGAAAATGGACATTGGTGTTATAAAGTTTTATGCCAAATATGAACTTAATTCAACAAACCGTCAATGAAATAAAAATTATTATGTGTAAAAAACAAAATGGCGGCTAGCGGCTTAACAAAGCATTTTAGGACATATGTTTATTTGATTTATTTTACAGTCTCGACCTAAGGAACATATAATACAAAATATTTCCAGGTTGTTCGGAAACAACCTGAACACAGAGTGTCCCGGAACTCTCTGAAACCCGTTTGTATATTTGTTCCTTGCATAGAAACAAGAAAAAAACATCATGCAAATAGGGGTCTATAATCCATCGTTAAGCCGCTAGCCGCCATTTTGTTTTCAAATAGATAAATTATATGATGCTGTAATTATACGATAAGATTTATGTTTAATATAAGTAATTTACATATTATATAATCTGTTAATATACATAGTTTGGTCCAAAAATTCGCTAAAAACCGAACAGGTCCCAAATAGTTTTGATTAGCAAGACTGTACTGTTCAACTTAACTCAAACAACTGTTTAAAATTAATATTTATAAATCTATGCGGGATTACTTTTTTTTCATTTTTTAAAAAAGTTCTTCAATAAATATATATTTTTTAAACAAAAACTTCCAAGCTGTCTAAATATATTAGTTGCTTCCTTTATGAATGTCTGGGATCTCGTCTTTTCTTGACTTGTGTATTTTTTCTAATGTATAACCAAAATTTACTGTATGCTGTTATTTATTTTGTATCTTTTATATTACTTAAGATCAAATTGAATATTAGAAAAAAAAAAACTATTCCTTACACATAGAAGACATTTTCAAAAAGTTTCATTTTTATAAGCAAGAGTAAATATAACTTTTCATAACTCATAGCTGAAAACTCATTTTACTCAGGATCGAAAGAAAAAATAATTTATTAAGAACATATTTATTTTTACATTTTTATAAAATACAATAACAGTATTCCCAATAAAAAATTCATCAAACAAGAAAAGCATATACAGTAAATTGGTATAACGATGAAAAGATTGCTAAAGAAAAAATACAAAATCTTACAATACAATAGCATATTAATATTATGTTCACTGTTGGCACTGATTTTAAATGGCACTGATGGTGACAAAATAAAATATAAAAAATTCATACAAATATAGCTACAACATTAAGTTACTCATAGAGGGCAAGTTTAGTTCACATGAATAATGAATAAACAGAAAAAGAGGAAAAAGAAACGGTCCCAATTCCTCAAAGGAGTACACTGCCTTGTTGATGAGAAATTTCTTAAGTTCATTTTAAAATTTTCTCAGTAAAACTTCTGATCTAATACCAATTGGAAGCTTATTGAAAAAATTGGAAACCTTAGATACAACATGGAGAAGTTTTTTTTTTTTTTTAAGTTTTAATTTGTTGGGGGCAATTGAGAGAATGACATGACTTCTTGTGAGATATTCATGATTGTCCCCAACCATTTCTAATTCCTAAAGCCTGTTTTTCTTTATAGATAAAACTGTTTCATAGACGTACATTCAATATACTGTCTCATGATATTTTCTGATTTGAAATAGAACGTTTTACTCGAGAATTTTCTTTTACTAAAGTTTTAGATGGAAGACTACAAATTATTCGCAGAGCTTTTTTCCATTTTTAGAATGGAATTGAAATTAATTGTTTTTGGTTGTGGCCCCATAAACAGATATTCCAAATAAAATAATAGAATGAATACAATAAAAATAAATAACTTTCAAAGTTTCTTTTTCCCAGTAATATTATAACTTTACTAAACAATATAACCCAGATGAAATTGTAGAAAGTAATTGTTCAACATGACAATCCCATTTAAGCGATTTGTCAACCATCAATCCCAAAAATTTTATTTTACCCTTGACATCAATTGTTTTGTCTAGAAATCTAATAATTGGTTAAGTTTTGTTTTAATTTGATTTAGATTGAAAATTGATTAAATTACTGATCCCCTATGAGTCAGCTCATTACGTCTACTGTATGAGTGTAAAACTAATTTTGTCATCTACTAATAGTGAAAAAGAAAAAAAATCAAAAACTATTTAGCCTCAGTCGATTCACAACCGTAATAACCAGACAATCGTCGATTCAGCAGTCTTATTAAAAAAGTCCTAGCATAAAATAATCAACAAAGTAAAAAGGCTGCAAGCCATTCCCAAACATGACTAAAGTGTCAAAAACGTAGTAGAAAAATATTTTAAAATGATCTATAAACGGGTGGTATAACAGGTGGTTCAGACATGAACTTTGTCGAGGGCGTAGTGGATATCGTCGGAGCTGACGTTGAGTGACATCTTCCTGGTGACGTCGGGCCGCCCCTTCTCTGCGACTATCAGCCCCAGCGCCACCAGGCTGACGCAAGTTTGCAGCATGTGCCCGACTGTCGGCCTGGGGCACCCTGCGAAATCACAAAACCTTAAAAATCCTGGGAATAATCACCGTTTACGTCTTTCATCGCTCACAATTCAAACATAGGTACTATTTGTAGGGCGAAGCTCGGTTCCCTAATACTGTTTATTAAACCATTGGTTTTGAAAGCTTTCTTAGCATCTCAGAATGTACATTTTAAATTATTACGGTACAGAAAAAGTAAACTTACCAGAGAATGTATTTTGTCTTATGGGCACTTTAATACTTAACATGATATCTCAGGAAATAGACATGATTGAATGTACTAAACAAGGGGTAAGAGTTTATGTCTCTTCAAAAATAGTTATTTCAATCAAATTAATATAATGGAAGATGCAGTAAATATTTTTTAGCCCAAAAACTCGAAATTTAAAACTGAGTTTGACTTGGAAATTGCTTTCTCACATCATTATGCAACTTTTTTCAATCATGAATTTTAAACAATATAGTTTTTAACATGATAAGTGTTAATATCTATCTTTACATAATTAATAGGCGACATGTTTTTTGCACAAGGAACTCCTCCTACCGTTTTCAACCGAATTTAATGATTTTGGTGTCATTGGATAGAGCTCGGCTTGAAGTTGTTTCTAAAGTAAATTGGTAAATATCCATCCAAATGGAAGGGCCCTGCATGCCCTTAAAGATCTGTATTTCCCAATACAATAACATTGATAAGAAAATTAAAATATTTTCAAGTTTAACAGGTGTAACAAGTAAAAACAGCACACTAGCAAGAACACAAAAGAAACAAACAAACCATATGGCAAAAATGGTTAATCACATCTTACAGTAAGTATTAAAAAAGCATTAAATGTATAACAAAAAACCAGGAACAAAAAGCCATAACCATAAGGTCGAAGTCGATTATTTAGTTTTGGGATCATGCATGTTCAGTTGATTTGGCTTTATTTGGTCTATTCGTACCAAAGAAGTTATGTTAAACCATGGAGGATAAACTAATTAACGAACTACATGAACGAACAAGCCTAACTTAATGCTAAACTATCTAACTATAATGCTTGATTTTGAGCAACAAGTACACTAGTATAGTATTTATTGTCAGTATGAAGATAGCACCACTACATCTAGGACAGATAAGACCCAATCAAAAGGTACTACCACATTTTTTCAGTTAATTCTCATCTATTACAACCCTCTAATAACTATGGTCACATAAAAAGTTATTTACATAAAAGTTAGTTACTCACATCCTTCATTACATGGTTGAGAGTAAATTACTAGCATGACAATATCGCCTTTCAGAATACAGTATAAAGTATATCAGAAAAAAACTGTACTATTAAATTTTTTATGTGTTTACATGAGAAAACATAAAGCATAAAGCGGCTGCTTTTCCAACACTTCAATACTTAATCTCAGTTTGATTGGTAAAAACTTTTGGCTCAGCCATTGCCCCTCCTCACCGTCCACGATACATATCTCCAGCAGGTGTTGGTAGACCTGAGTGCCGATGGCCTCGTCCACGCCGGTCCGCTGGTTGACGTCGCGTATCGCCCGCAGCACCAGTTGACCCTCCCGACACAGGCTCTGGATCACGGCAACGCGCGGCCCCGAGAAGATCTGCTCCAGAGCGCGCTGCACGTGCGACGCCGTTACCTGTCGTGGGGAATGGAACAAATGTTAGGAGCTTGCAATAAAAATATAAATACCTTGAGGAGGTACACTCGTATAAATTTGTCACATGATACTTAAAAAACTCGGGTTTAGTAATATGTATAAGAGTTATGAATAAAATATAATTAAAAAGCTTCATGCAACTACACATTTAAGTATTTCCATATTGAATGTTATTACAGCAGACTCTCATAAATCACATATCAGACAAAAGTTAAGAAGTAATGCCAGGCTAGAAGAGGTCGTCAATACAGTAGTCCCGCAAACCCGTACTTCATAAACCGTTCAGTCCACATCAGTCTGGGTTTGGGATACTCGATGGTATGACGAACAAGAGCTGTTTTATTAATGCTGTTTACTTAGCCAAACCAAATGATATCGTCTTTAGATTATTATTGGGGAGTGAGTAAAAGTGGTCACGATAAATCTGTGTTACATGGCCTCAAATCTATATACTAATAGGCAAGCATGTTTCGTTTCCTCCTTTTTTCTCAGCTCGTGTGCATCGTAGGAGAAATCCGCGTACACTGTTAGAAAGGTATAGTCCTGTAGATGAGCACAATCCCATTCTAATTCACATCGGAATCCAGGGCTACGTCTCACAGGCTTTTAAAGTTCCAATGTTAATCTTATGGAGGAAGGAGAATTGATTGAATCATTCGACATCTGTTTTTAAAAACAACTGTTGAAAACAGTAAGAACAGATGTTTCAGTTATAAGATGTTTTTAAACTTCTTGGGTCCAGATCAACTAAAATTTTGGTCGAATTTCGAGCAGGAGGCGTTCTTTAGTACCAATAATTGAAGGCTTTAAAACAGTAAGGTTCCACTGATTTGATTTGATCGGAACCGGATGATGTTTAGTTTACCAAATTGCGTGGGATGTAAGTTAGAACACGAGCAAGAGGAGAGGTCTAAACATCTCACAAGTGACTTGAAGGCTGAATACAATTGATGCATATACTACTTTCTTTACTCCTAATGCCCATTAAAATTTGGCAAAGGATAGTGAAAATAAAGTTATAAACATGTCATCCATTTGTAAATTTAGATAGACGGTTACCCACTCAAAAGTTGCATACCCGATTTAGCTTGATCTAATTGTTGTTCTCACTCACATTTGATCAGACTTTTTTGAGGTTAGGCACATAAAAACATAAAATATAATAGAACAATCAGCTGATGAGTAATTTGTATTAGCTCATCGTCTAGAACCTGTATCCTTAATGTTCTCATTTTGCAACAGATTTGGTTTAATAATGTGCCTCTTTATGATGTTACTTAATGTGAGTAATTTTAAAAATCAGAAAAATATTACAAATACAGAAATACAGAGGAAAAATAACAAATTCATAAGCGCAATACTCGATTGATCAATTCATCAACACATCACAAGTACCATAATTGAATAATTGATTCAAGCAAAATAATCGATGGTACACTAAGAAAGATTTGATTATTTTCTAATTGACTCTCCTATCACTAAAGACAAGGCGGTCACCTGTTCTCCGCGCTCCACCAGTTCCGTCGTCCGTCTACAGATGTCCAGAGCTCGCCGAGCGTCGCCCGACACCGCCGCCACCTTCCTGCAACATTACACCACTTTGCTGCCTTCTTTCTGTGTACAGTAAAACCACTGACTAATTAAAAAAAGTGACAATGTCCACATTGAGTCAAGTTTGTACGGTTTTACTGTATTCTTTTTGTTTCATCACAATTATCTTAAAGTCAAACTAAAATATATAATTTGGCAAGTGTAATTTATGATAATGATTCAGTTGTAGCAATTTTGTAAACTTAATGCAAAAATATTATAAAACCAAAAAGTTTAAAATGGCCAGTGGCCACATACGTATGGGATGAAATTTTGAAATAAACAAAAAAAGTCAAGAGTAAACATTGAGTGATACTTCAAATAAAGGAGATTTTTTGGGTAAAAAATATATAAATAATAGTTACGAAAATAAAAATTATTATGTGAGAAAATGGTGTCTAGCGGCTTAACCAAGGATTTTAGACCCATCTTTATGTGATGTTTTTAGTTTTTCTTGGTACAAGGAATAAATCTACAACTTTTTAAAAGAGAGTTCACTAACACCCTGTATAGTGTAGTAAATTAATAGTATGTACAGTAATAATGTATTCAGACTGTTATATCTTTAACACGTTGGCTACCGACGGTCGGAAATTCGGTCGCCGGGAGTTCCCAGCAGACCGATCCTAGTACTCGAAACTCTCACCACAGACCGAGTAATTGTGACAAATACTAACCCAGAGACCGAAAAATCTTTTTTGCTATTTTTATATAATTTGATGTATAATATTTATATATTTGCTCATAAAAGTTGGAAAAAATTATTTCAGTGCTATTTTAGCATTTTTATTGCGTCACATATGTGTGACGTCGGTCTATGGTAATATTTTGTATTATGTTTGTTTGCTATAGACCGACTGTCTCACATATGTGTCATGAGTTGGATGACTGGGAAATAGATGAAAAATAGTTTTACTACACTAAAATAAACAGGACATTGTGTCACGCAATAAAAAAACGCCATGTGGAATGTGTAGTAAACAAACACTAATAGCATCATAATGGTCAACAGCATCATAAAGCAGACAAATGGTCAACTTTGAAAATCGGTAAAAATTAAAATTGAGGTCCTACACAGAGACCAAGCAACACATGTGTGTCACACAATCCTATAGACCGATAAACAGGTTTTAGATCGGTTCAGTGGACCAAATGGGCGTGGCGAGTCATTTAACTGAACCGTGACTGCGTCCCATGTATGTGACATTGGTACACTGGAAACACCTTGAGCGACACATATATGTGACGCTGGTCTATATTTAAGGGTTTTTTTACATTATGTCACATATGTGTGATGTTCGGTAGCCAACGTGTTAACCAATCATTTTAGTTTGTGATTATTACCGTACAGTAGAGTCCTGCTATAAATTCTAAACATATTTTATTAATGAAATACCATTTTTCTTTAGTTAGGAATGGGAAAAACCCTAGTTAATACTACATGGAATTTACGATCGATAAACCTAACTCCAACGCTGTTTCTGCCGCTTTTATTTGGTTCGAACTTCCTTGACAAGCTATATTACATTGTCCGATCAACATTTGCCAGAATTAAACACAGTTTTGCGACTAGATCCGCTTTTCTGTGGTCCGATCATTCAGTGCCAAACGCTCATACTGAGTAAACGAGTCGATATATTGCTTGATTCCTAAAAACTCCCTATTCTAAAAATCTTGTTACTGAAGAGGGTCTAGTCCCAATTTGTAGGGAATAGTGGCAACCAGTGGCGAAGCGTGCGGTCATCTCTGGATTCGGCGATGACCAGGACAAATTAATAAATTTAATGTATCAGTAAATAACAATGATAAACATACAATTTATTCCTTGTTTGCATGAACGATTAATGAAAAATTCGTCAACGTCATTGTGGTAACGTTCAAATCCGCTTCAAACTTGCAGTTCACAATCAAGCTTTAAGCAAGCGATGACCGAGGAAAAATCTCACGCCTCGCCACTGGTGGCAACGGATGTTTGTTTGCCATTAGTCACTAATGAAAAAATAAAATAATTGACTCCACTCATTGAGACAACATACATGAAAAATTAATAAAATAATCTTAATACTATGTTGATAAATGAAGGAAGAATGTTCTGATATGAATAGTTTACCTGGCCACCAGCTGTACTGCATCGGGATGGAACGTCTCCGTGCCGCTGAGTCGATCCTCCACTATCGTCCGCAGCTGGTGGAAGCCGTACGGCTGGAAGGTAACTCGTGTGAGGCCCATGCGCGATGTCACTCGGCCCTTGAGCGTGCGCTCGGGCAGGTCCATGGTGTTGGAGATGGTGAGCACGACGAGCGCAGAGCCGCGCTTCGACGGCCAGTCAAGGATGTTGTACACGACGTCCTGCCTGCGGTTGCACAGGTAGTCCAGCTGATTGGGCAAAAACTGGGGTGTTAGTAACGATTTTCGGAATCTATGAGATGAACTTTTATACACCTTTTGTGATAAAAATTAATTACCAGTACCGGTAGAGCTCCAATGATCCGAACTAACTGGGACCAGACTGAGACACTGTTTGGTTTTTGCAAATTTTCGAAATAGGTTCATATACAGGGTGAACAAATTAACTGTGCCACCATTGGCATATCCTAAACTATGTGATTTAGAGAAAACTTTAAAGGGGGAACATCACCTATTTTTTCAAGGCAATAAAAAATATGAATTCCATTTTTTTCTAAATGGCCGCCATTTTCCAATATGGCGGCCAACTTCAAAATTTCTTATAGAACACCCTACATTTAGGCTAATGGTGTTTTTGGAATGTTCATGTATTTTTAAGACATTTTTATTCTTAGACATTTTTCTCTAAGCCTAACGGTTAGGGAGCTATAGGTAACTAAAGTTCATTTTTAGTTCCATAAGAATAACATGGGACAAACTTTATCTGCCCATATCTTCGAAACCAATCAGTAAAATAAAAAATACTCTAGAATAAAAATGTCTTAAAATGACGTTTCAAGAACATTTCACTCATAAAAATTATCATTTACGCATAAATTAACTTATTTCCAATATGGCGGCCAAAAAATAAAATTTGTTAAAAAATTAATGTTACGTTCTATGAAATAAATGACATTAAAACGTCATTTTAATACATTTTTATTCTTGAGTATTTTTTATTTTACTGAATGGTTTCGGAGATATGGGCAGATAAAGTTTGCCCTATGTTATTCTTATGGAACTAAAAATGAACTTTAGTTACCTATAGCTCCCTAACCGTTAGGTTTAGAGAAAAATGTCTAAGAATAAAAATGTCTTAAAATTACATGAACATTCCAAAAACACCATTAAATGTAGGGTGTTCTATAAGAAATTTTGAAGTTGGCCGCCATATTGGAAAATGGCGGCCATTTAGAAAAAAATGGAATTCATATTTTTTATTGCCTTGAAAAAATAGGTGATGTTCCCCCTTTAAAGTTTTCTCTAAATCACATAGTTTAGGATATGCCAATGGTGGCACAGTTAAGTTGTTCACCCTGTATAATGCAAGTATTAACTCACTAGGAGAACCTGTGCAGAATACTGCTCTGCATATATCAGAATGCCTAGAGATCAAACCTTGATCCATGGTAATTTATTTAGTTATTTTCCACAGAAATTAAATCATAGTGCCAATTAATGTTTGTACACCTTATTGGTGTTTGATAAATTGATCTTCACCATTAATTTTTTAACTTCTTACCACGATACAGTATTGAAATTTGATGGTTGTTTTTCTAGGTATATCCATAATTGCAATTTTAAATTTCCCCATTACAATAACATAGGGATTTAGTTAGGCATTTAAATCATCTGTTGTAGTCCGGGGCCGTTAGCATTTCAATCGGACAAAATTAATAACAAAGCAAAACCACTCGGGACGTGTTTGGCATGGTCCCCTGATCCTTTTGTGAAAATTCCCAACTTTTCCCACTTTAGCATTTTCCGCCATCTTGGAAAATTGCGGATAAGTCGTGTAATTGTGTAAGGTTTTATTTGAAAACTAATTGTACAATAATTAAAAAAGGTGTTAAAACGTCAAATAGGTTTTATTCTACTCGCTAAAAGATTCCCTACTAAAAAATGTGGTATTTATTGACGATATCATAATCACTAAAAAGTGAATATTTGAACATAAACTTTTACTAAATTTTCTTGTTGTAATTTAGGTTTTTCATATTTTGCTTCGTTCATATTGAAGATACAAAGTTTTACCTCAGCCGAAGTTTTAGCCCATTACATTTCGCATCTTTTAATGTATAATATGGTAACATTACATCTAAAAGAAACGCTCAACAATATTTTTAAGATAAACATGTATATATTTTGTTGTGTATTTTCATAATTTTTTTATTTTAAAATTACATGTACAATAATCATTTGGTTTTATAACCTCAAAAAGATTTATTACACTCTTAAAAAAAACTAATAACAAAATAGTTTTTATTTATTGTAGATAAATATTTTTATGTCCGTAGATAAACTTTTAGTTTTTATAATATGTGATGGTAATTTAAAACTTTAAAAAGTTCATAGCTAATTCAAAGTCATATTATTTTCTCGAATATGTATGTTTTCTAAAGAAATGCTGTTCTAGTTTTGATTGTTTTCTTTGTATTCTAAGTTTTGAAAACTAAACATAGAAATATATCGCAAAAATATCTAAAAACTGTATTTTAGAGAGCAAGGATCTTTCAAAGCTAAGAGATGGATTTAAAAAAAGATTGGTGGTTGTAAATAACCATATTATACACAAATTTCTTGCATTACTGCAAATATTGACTTTAGCGCTTATGATATCGTCAACAAATACCACATTTCTCAGTAGGGAATCTTTCGGCGAGTAGAATAAAACCTATTTGACGTTGTTACAAGCCTTAGTTATTACACGGCTTATCCGCCATTTTCAAAGATGGCGGAAAATGCTAAAAAGTGGGCAATTTTGTTGGGAATTTTCACGAAATGATCAGGGGAACATGCCAAACACGTCCCGAGTGGTTTTGCTTTGTTATTAATTTTGTCTAATTGAACCCATATTTTTTCATAACGGCCCCGGACTATTAATATCAGCTGTAAACAAGTGTAATTTTGTGTACTGATGAAAGTAACATTCTTAGCAAAGACATGTGATAGTCTATATTAAACTGCTCGATTTCTAGCATCAAGTATACTAGTTAGTAATTTATAGTTTTGTTTTGATCTTGCACATTTCTTTAATTGTTTGCAGAATGTAAAATTTATTTTAAATTTTATGTAATATCCTTTTACTGAGATAAAAGAATCAATATTCTGTTAGGTATTTAGGGATAGAATATTTTAAAACGTAATTTTAGTCACTAGATTTACGTTCTTTTTTAGGGGGAGTATTCACGTACTCCCCAACCGGAGGTGGTGGGGGGGGGGGGGCATGGAATATACATAGACATCCCCAGGTATTCTCCACCCCCCCACCCACCAAAAATTTTTCTTATATACGCTACTGGTTTGCTAATGAAAAAACCTTTGCAAAAAGTAAAAAGCACCGATGGAACATTATAAAGATTGTCAATAATGATTGAAACACAAAAAAGCGGCGGTAATAGCAATGGAATGTGTAATAACAAGGAGTGGGCGAGTATCATATTTTTGGAATGAGTCGAGTAGAGGGTAGAATACTTTAGTTTTGAGTCGGAGTCGAGTCAAGTAATACGTGAATATAAAAATATTGAAAATTGCCTTAAAATAACTAGCCTATACTAAAATATAAAAATATACTAGCCTACTATACTAAAATAACTAGCCTATCCTACTAGGCCTACAAAAGATAACTTTAGGTCTAAGTTTAATTTGCTTAAAAACTACGATAAGAAAAAAATATTGGTTTTTAAATTGTTGATTATTAAAAAGAAACTTAAGCTTAAAACTTGGTTTAAACAACAAAAGGGATTAAAGGAATGTAGGGAATAAAAAGATTAAAAAGTTAGCCTATAACCACCATTAAATTAAATACCCCCCGTCGCAGCAGACCTGCGTACTCAGCGAATTTCCAAATTAGTAATATTAATTTTGACCAGATAAACCTGTAAACCAAATATGATCACACGCTCATAAATAAGGAAATAAATGTCTATTCTCCTTATGATAAATATAGGGAATGAGTATGCAGGTATGCTGCCATGGGGAACACCAAAAGTAGGTTTTAAGCATAAAAATTTTTTTATTTCGACCATATGAAGCCATATACTAAGTTTCATCAATATATGTCCATAAATAAAGAAGTTTGCCTATTCTCCATATGATTAACATGAGAAAAGAGTATGCAGGTTTGCTGCCATGATAAGCACAAAAACCAAGATTTTTTACTATAAATGGATGAATCTCAACCAAATGAAGCTGATTACCAAGTTTCATCTAAAAATATTAGTTAATAAGTGAAATATTAACACATTCTTATTCTCCATAAGATTAACATTGGAGCCCCAAAAGACAATGTACTGTCTTTAGACTTTGTAATATCTCTGTAACCAATGGAGATAGAGCAAAGCTTCAAAATACTAAATTGTGTGTTTTTTTGAGCTAAATCCAATGGTCGAAATAAAAATTTAAAATTTTTAAAATTTACATATGAAAAATGCAAAAAACCCATTTTTGGGGTACAAAACCCCCCAAAACTACCCCTTCCGATAGGTCGATATGTCTGGTTTACGAACTCATCCGAATAAACGTAGGATTACACATCTCTACCAAATTTGGTGTCGATCGGACCATTTTTACGAGAGTTATCGTGTCTAGGGACACATATATACATATATATATATATATATATATATATAATAATAATAATAATAATATTTATTTGCCATATAACAATTTACATTAATTGCATTGGCATTACAAACTAATTTTAACTTACATATTAAATTCTTCTATATGTCTCTTCTATTATTTTCGTTTATTATGACTGATGACTTAAAAATTTATACTGTTAAAACGTCCATGATTAAATTTTTTTATCTTTAAGGAAATCTTCAATTTTGTAATATGCTCCTTTTTGTAGTAATTTCTTCAATAACTTTTTAAATCTCTTCAAATCTTTTTCTTCTTTTAATTTAGTTGGTAATCTATTATAAAATATGACACCATTGTATAATAAATGTTTCTTAAAAAAGGTAGTGTTGTGAACAGGAATTTTGAGGTTGAGGTTATGCCTTATGTTTTTTGATGTTTCTTGAGTTTTAAATATTTCTAAATTTTGCATGACAAACAATAATGTTTCATATATAATAATGCAAGGAAAAGTTAGAATATTGTTATTTTTGAAAATTTGTTTACAGGAATGATATTTCGATTTCTTAAAAACTGCTCTGATAGCCATTTTTTGTAAAATAAATAAGTTCCTTGCACTTGCAGTTGTATTTCCCCATATAGGTACAGCATATGACAAATGGGGATATATTATACCATAGTAAGCAGTTAATAGTATGCTGGTGCTACAAAATTTCGACAATCTTCTTATCATGTAAATTCCACTTGATAACTTTTTGCTTATCATGTCAACATGTGATTCAAAATTCAAATTATCGTCTATAATGATCCCTAAAAATTTTACTTTTTCTTCTGTTGTTATTGGAAACTCATTTATTGAAATGGTAATATTATCTTTTTTTTCCTTCTTTTTAGTTCGAGAGAATTTTAATAATTTAGTTTTCGTCATGTTTGTCATCAAATTATTTTCATTAAACCATTGTATTAATAAATTAAAATCAATGTAACTATTAATTTCAAGATCCTTTAATGACTTATACGATGTAAACAATGTTGTATCATCAGCATAAAGGCAAATGTCAGAATTTCGAACTGATTTCGTAATGTCATTTATATATATCAGAAATAACATTGGACCAAGGATAGATCCTTGTGGTACTCCTGATTTTGTTACAATTTCTGTTGATTGTTTGAATGATATTACATTTTTGTCATCTACAAAAGCAATTTCAACAATTTGCGTTCGATTCATGAGATAGCTCTCAAACCAGTGTAGTGCAGTTCCTCGTATTCCCAATTGCTGTAGTTTCAGTAATAGAGTTTTATGTTCCACCATATCAAACGCTTTTTTTAAGTCAAAAAATATTGCAAGACTATGTTCTTTATTGTCAACTGAACTGACAGCTTTTGATGTTAATTGAAATATTGCATTAATAGTTGATTTGTTTTTTCTAAAGCCATGTTGATTTTTTGATAAAATGTTATATTTTTCAAAAAAGGATGTTATTCGAACTAGCACAACTTTTTCAAATATTTTACTAATACTCGAGAGAATAGAAATGGGCCGATAATTGTTACAATCTAAGGTTGAAGAATTTTTATGAATTGGTATAATCTTTAACTTTTTTAATTTAGTTGGGAATTCACCTGATTTTAAAGACTCATTTATCAGATACATTATTGGATGTGTTAATTCATAATGACATTCTTTTAAAAGCTTGTTGGATATTCCATCAAATTTAAAAGTTGTGGATGTTTTAAGTGATAGAATTATTTCATTTTCCTCAAAGCGGTCTGTTGGAAACATGTATATTGTATGAGGGTTAATTTCAACACAGTTAGTTGATCTATATTTCTTATCATTGGTATCACTTTGTAAGTTACTAGGCACAACATTTACAAAAAAATTATTAAATATATTTGATATTTCTTCTGGATTCTTTACTGTATTACCTTTAGAGATTTCAATTTTATATTCGGTTAATCTTTGTTTCTTTTTTGATATTTTATTCTCATTTATAATCCCCCATACTGTCTTAGACATATTATTTGATTTTAATATTTTATTTTTGATCATGGTTGACTTTTCTTCTCTTAAAGTCTTTCTAAATAATAATTTGGTTTCTTTGTATTTCATTCTCATGGGTTCAGATGAGTGCAGATCTTTTGTTTTGTTATATAGATCCTTCATGTCTTTCCTTAAATTTAAGGCATAATCCGACAGTTTAGTTTTAACTTTTGAGTTTTCTTTAATTTGTACTTTTTTTAAGGGAAATGCTCTTAAGAAATGTTGATTTAATATATTATGAAAAGTATCATATTTTTCAGTAACTGATTCATGTTTTCCATGAAGGGCTTGCCATGTTTCATTTATTAAAAGACTTTTGAAGAGGGCAATTTGATCATCAGTAAAGGATCTTATAATTTTGAAGTGAGGTTTTTTTACTGAAGATTGAATTGATTTCAATTCTGCAACCTGAGCATGGTGATCTGCTAAACAAGATTTTAACACATAACTTTCAATTTTAATTAAACCATCTAGGATATTTGTGAAAATGTTATCAATGCTGGTTTTAGAGTTTTTAAATTCTCTCGTAAAAGAAAATATCGTCTGACTAAGACCATAGCTTCCCATCAAATATTTAAATTTTTTTGTTTTTGCTTCATCTTTTGCGCAATTTATATTAAAGTCTCCAGTTACAACAACATAATTATTGTTGGTTTCAACGCTGTCTAAAATGTTTCTTAATGTGTTAAAAAACAGGTTAGTATTTCCTGAAGGAGGTCTGTACACAGCAATAATTAAAATGTTTCTTAGTAGATTGTTTATTCTAACTGATGCTACTTCACACTCTCCCTGTGTGCAATATTGAGTCATATCAATCGGAGTGATATTTAACCGCTCATTAGCAAATATACAAACACCCCCTTTTCTCATATTCTTTCTACAAAATGAGGAAGCATGATTAAGATTGTTCAATTTAATTGAATTTATTTCATTTTCTTTTAGGTAGTGTTCAGACAAACAAAGAATATCTGGGGATTCTTCTGCTATGAATTGTTCTATTAATTCCATTTTTTTCCTCATCCCCTCGATGTTTTGATGAATTAATTTAACAGACATCTGTGCATTATTTATTTGCTTTTTACTCCTTTGGGGAAAAACTGTTAGTAAATTTGCTTCGTTTTGAAAATAATATCTAAAAAACCTTTTTTCTGTGAGGTCTTCCATTCTTTGTTTCTATTAGTTACTACAACAGGTATTTTATTTATTGATTCAGAGGTTACTTTAGATATTTCATCTTTGGATGTACTATGATTCATATTAATATAGTTTGTATGGTTTTTAACATACTTATTGAAAGTCGCGGAAGCGTGTTGTTTAAATTCAGTTGGCACATCAAGATTCTTGCTGAAGTTATTGTTGTTGTGTAAAATGATATTAGACATTAACATAGCTAAATATTTCTTTCCAAGTTTATTTAGATGCCAGCCATGTTTGGTGTAAAAAATTCTCTTTAAATCATATAACGGTAAAAATGTAGAATGAGGATAATAATAAGTCATAGTTCTTACTTGAGAATTTATATTTTTAATAAATGAATTCAAGTCTGGTCTGTCATAACGGAAAGGAATTGCGCAAATAATTATCTGAGTTTTCATAGACTCTTGGAGAATTGATTCAAATTGTTTCAATATCTCATAGTTCTGTGTATTGTTGTCAATATCATTAGTTCCTCCTAAAACAACAATAAAATCATCGTAATTCATGTCTTTGGTTTGATCTTCCAAATTGCCGACGACATTTTTTATTTTACAATTTGGTTTTACATCTGTAGTCACATTGTAGGTATTTTTAAGCGTTTTCCCAAGCAGTTTGTTTATTAGTCTTCCATGACTATCAGCGAATATTTTTATTTTTGGGACTCTTTTTAAAGGTGAATAATTAGATCCATGAGTTGTGTCTGCAAATGAGATTGCAGATATTTTTGCATAACCTTCCTCTACAACATCATTTTTCTCACACTTTTGTGTTTCTGGATCATCAATTTGTAGATGATTTTCTATTTTCTCAGGTGAGATTAATTTATTATTTAATTTTGAACATTTTGCCTTATTTTCATATTTTTTCACGTGAATAATTTTTTTCTCAGTAACTTGTTTTGTATCACTTGTAAATATTTCATTTCTTCCTTCAGTTGTTATGTCTTTTTCTCTTGATTCAAGAATTGAATATTTGTTTGATGTCAAAATTACATCACAGCATCTGGTATACGTTCTTGGATTTTTATATGTCTGTAATCGCCATTGTACTTCACTTTTGTTGCTATCGGTGTCTTCAATTGGAAATAGTATGCTATTTTGCTCATGATCATTATCTATTTCGCTGGTTAATCGACTATCAGAGACATTTTCTCCTGGGAGAGTATCGTTTAGTTTGTTATCAGTAATCATTTGGCTAGCTACATTAATATTAGGGTCATTAGTTCCTTTAAGATGAGAAGCAATGTCCAAATCTTTGTCATCTATGATCTTCCTCAAAATCATTTTGGCATTCACTAAGACATGAAGTCCACATTCAAAATCTGATTTTTGTTGAGTTGTTACAGCTTCATAAAACGTGGCATCATTTCTTACATTTTTTGCAAGTTTATTAGCTGCTTGACTGTTTAAACCTGAGACGCTATCAAAATGATAAAAAGTGTTTATCCTTTTTTCATATACTAATAAACTCCAATGTGACCCGTTGTTACCATTTATTTTTTGAAATTTTTTGCAATTATTAACACAAAAGAAAGCAAACTGTACTTGGCCAAAATTAAGAGATGTTAATGTTGTGAGGTTCTCATATAAACTACCATTTTTCAGGAAAAGAGAAACCATTGGACCTACAAGTATTACGTCATTCCTTTCATCAGGGATCTCTGCAGAAAGGCAATCAAAATATGATTGTAGATGTGTGTCATTTAGGTAGTTGTCAGTTGAATTCAGGGCAGAGGAGTCCTTAGTTATTACTGGACCTAGAGTTTTCTCGCAGTATGTTTGTTTGAAGTTTAAATCACTAATTCTTTTACTCAAAGTTTGCTTTTTTCGCTCTAAGTCATGAATTTCTTGTTTCAATTTATTGACCTTTATAATTAAACTTGATGACACATCCGATTGCTCTGGATCTTGATTTGAGGTGGAAACATTATTCAACATTGTGGAATTAGCTCTTTGGCGTCTGGTCTGAATTATTGATTTAATCATGTTTGAAAAAAGAACAAATTTAAAACCAAGTAACGAGTTTTTATGTTGTAGTTCTTCAGATGGTGTATTTAAAGTTAAATGAATGTAAAATTAGGTTATGTCTACTTTATAATGCACTATTTATGAAAGAGATTTTTGATAAAACTTGAATATTATGCATAAATTTTGAAGGAATGTTCTTTGAGATGCTTTTATGAATAATTCACTTACTTACTAGTTAATTAAAATTTAAATTTCGATATTTTTTCAGGAGCACAATTTGTACACTGTTATAACAACACAAAACAGCTGTTAAAATTATATATATATATATATATATATATATATATATATATATATATATATATATATATATAAATTTTAATGACTATTATTTTTGGTCTCTGGGCACCTCAAAACGAAAAAGTAACATGGTCCCGGGCTTAGGTCTTACCATGAGACCTACGGTAATAATAGCTTATTCCCTATGGGAAATTCGCTGAAAAAGAAAATCTCCTGTTACAGTTACTTACTTAACTTTTCACTTTCATGGTTCACTTACTTTGAAATGTTTTCAAATAAGAGCTTTTCCCAATTCACAGTTTTTGTATTAGGCATAAGTTAGGCCTACTTTGTGTCACAAGCCTAGCTTAGACTGCCCGAATGCTACAGCTGAATCACTAGATGTTATTGGTGGATTTAAATTGTCACGAGGTGGCCCGTGCGCAAATTGTGCATTTTATGATTATATATGAGTGAAACTCACCTATAGTACGTGAATGTTGATTATGAAGTGACAGAGATGTAATTTTTGTTTACTACCTGGCTTTTAAAATTAATCTGAAGGTAATCAGCTGTTTAATTACAATTTACGAAAGAACTTGCAATAAAAGTTGGTCAACATTTTAAAGCGCCCTCTAGAAATAAATCTAAGGCAAGAGAGTCGAAGCCCGAAACAATATGACCTTTTTAAATATGATTCGTCACTGCGGTATATCCTAAGCTTTAAAATGACACCTAAATCTTAAAAATCGGTTCAGTCAGTCGAGAGAAAAAGGGACGTAACAGACGAAACCCTTATAGAAATAAGAAGATAGATTTTCAACTCTATCTACTTCCTTTGTCTTGGTTCATGAGAAAATCTTCACCACTCATTTTGTTTAGGAATTATAGTCACTTCTCCGAAATACTCAAGCTATGTACACATAATTTTCACTGTTTTGGAATCACGTAATTCCCTCGGTTTGCCGGCTGCTAGTGGTAGAATGTCGCTTAACTGAGTAAAGGCTAGCTTTAGTGAACAGCCATGAAGCCTGTTTGTTAGGACTTAAAAGATCACAAAGAACAATAAATTCAATGTCTGTCTTAGAATCAAAGCGATTTTAGAGACAAAATACATTATCATATATATTAAAATACGTTTAGAAAAAATACATATTTATTAAAATACAACGTATTTAAAATACGTTGAATAAACATGATATATTTTTGTGAATGCTGAATTAGAAAAATAACATACAACTATAAAATTGTATCATCCGGGCTATATGCGGTTAGCCATTGGTAAACCTGATTGTTCATCTTGTCACTCTTCTGTCTGCCGGAATTACTACTATTCTTACTGCTAATGTCAACACAGCTCTTTATTTTGTCTTAAGTTATTTGAATCAGTTTTAAATAATTGTTTTGATGAAATTAAATGTCTAATTATGATTGATTACAAGTTTTAAAGTTTTCCAAATGTTTTAAAAATGTACCGTACAAATGAATATTATTTAAATCAGTAGCTATGTTGACTCACTACCCCTAACAATCTGTGCGCCACAATGCCAGTCGAGTCCAGTCCAAGACTTTGAAGTATTTCATTATCTTGACATCCGTCTTTTAAGATAATCGTTTTTCATTTTATTTTATTAAGTAATAATATATTTTAATTTAATGTAGTTTGTCTTTCGTCTAACAGTCCTTCTTTCTCCTTATGTCTGCTGGAGTTAAAATCCAAAATGGATGACTCAAGCGATGTTCAGGTTGCCGATAGGTTAAGCATGTTTTTAAATTATACAAATTAAAAAGGGATGGAAAAATGAATTCATTACAAACATTGCTATTTTCTTGAATGTATTTGTCAAATATCAGTAACACCAACAAAATTAGCGATTTGCCGGATTTCGCCAATAGATGCGGAGTTGTCAACTACTCGACTTGTTTGGTCGAGTATTTTAAACTTCTCTAATTGATTTCGAGTAGTGCTAACTAATTGAGTAATTACTTGTTAGTCGAGTACTCGCCCACCCCTAGTAATAACCATAAATTCCATTGATTTGGAATCCAGATGATAAATTTGCATTGCAAGCCCTTAGCTGCTTGTTGAGAAAGGGGCAAAATTAATTTATTGAAAATATTGAAAAATGTGAAAGTCAATTAATGAAATTTACGAGCTTGGTTCAAATAAAATGTTCGTGTTGTAAAAATTACCCAGAGATTAACATGTAAATAAAACTGTTAATAAAAATAATCAAGAGAAAACTGACCATGAAAAATCCTTATGGCGGAGCTGGAAAGACACCAAGATTGCTGACTGGACGCCACCACCTCCAGGGCACGGGAACTGCTGGGCCAGGAAAGTCTCTCCAATTTGGTCCAGGGAATTTTTCTCTCTTGCTGCGAATCGCACGCACGCACAATTATTATAAGAGCTCTCGAAAGTCAATGTCTGTACGCGGGTGACCGAGTTGCCCGACACGCACTGATTCACCACACTGTAGATTCACTGCAATTTATTTTAGTGATCAGGGGAAAAAATTTAGTGAACAAAACAAATATTAGACTTCACAAAATGTCTAGAGTAAATGAGAAAAGGGGGAGCCACTATGGGCGAAACTAAGGCTATACGCAATTAATACCGTAAGCCCGGAGAGGAGAAAACACGAAAGCACTCGAGACGAGTGTACTAACGGCAGAGACGATGAACAGAACAATGAGCGTCATGTAAGGTGGAGGGGGTGGCTGATACACAAAACGGAACAGAAGTGGTTTATGGGTCAATGGCCAATCAGGATTGAGGAATCAGTAAATTTCCGTTCTGATGGTGTTCAGAAGTCCGTTGGTCGGACAACCCGTTTTCTCTGTCTCTCTCACTCTGCTTACCACCAATATTTGAAATGACAATTCAGCGTATTTGTTATAACTTAAAATAAGTACTTAACATACCGGCGGCTTTGAATCACTTGTGATTCAACAAAACAAATACCTCATATTGAATCTTAGAAAAAACAATCCTTATGCTAATATGTACAAGGGATTAGGCCTACCATTAAGTGATCAGGCCGTTTGCGCCAAAAAAGGTAACAGAAATACTTTGAATGCAGGGCCAGTGAAGGTACCCTGCTGAGTCTTGAGTTCAACGATTCGGACAACATTGTCTTTGCCAGAAATAACCTTGGTGATCCTTGCGAAGGGCCACTGGAGAGAAGGGGTGTCTTGGTGAACCAGCACTAAGTCGCCAACTTGAAGATTCCTCGTAGGAGTGTACCATTTCAGGCGTTGCTGCAATGTGTGGAGATACTCCTTGCTCCAGCCCTTCCAGATGTGTTGCATGAATGCTTGCATGAGTTGTCATTGTGAGAGTCTATTGTCAGGAATGTTGACGAAGTTGGGTTCTGGAAGTGAAGCTAGGGGGACTCCAATCAAAAGGTGACCTGGCGTCAGAGCCTGAAGGTCGTTAGCATCACTGAACAAGGCAGTGAGAGGCCGGGAATTAAGCATCGCCTCTATTTGGCATGTTAGTGTGGTAAACTCAATAAGAGTGGGCACTGAGTCCCGAGTGTGCGTTTCAGATGATATTTAGTGCTCTTGATGGCACTCTCCCACAAACCACCTTGGTGAGGTGCAGCGTGGGAATTAAATTAAATTAAATTAATTAATTGAATTAAATTAAATTAATTTGAGACCTGTTCAGGAGGTGGAAGTCAGAAGTGTTATTGACTCTCTTAAAAATAAGTTTTCAAGTGGGCTTGATGAAATTCCTACCTCTGTATTGAAACATGCCAAAAAATACCTTTGTCCAGTTTTGACTCACCTGATAAACTCGTCATTTATTTCAGGGATATTTCCAGAGCAATTGAAAATATCAAAAGTAATTCCGATTTATAAAAATAAAGACGATAAATGTGACATAACTAATTATAGGCCAGTCTCCTTGTTATCAAACTTATCTAAAGTGTATGAAAAAGTTGTATGTAATCAATTAGTGGAGTTTTTAGACAAATATAACCTGTTGGATGACATTCAACATGGTTTCCGTACTAATAGGTCTGTAACCACAGCAGCAATTGAATTTATTGGTTCCATAATAGAATCAATAGATAAGGGAGAAAATACATTAGGGATATTCTTAGATCTATCCAAGGCTTTCAATAGTGTCAAACATTCAACCTTGATTAAAAAATTAAAATCACTGGGTGTCACAAATCATTCATTGAACTGGTTCCAGTCTTATTTAAATAACAGGTTACAATGTGTAGAAATCACTCACATTTCTCAAAACAATAAAGTATCTAAAATATTATCTGATGTACTGCCAGTAAAATTTGGAGTCCCACAGGGATCAGTCTTAGGACCACTTTTATTCATATGTTACCTAAAAGATATAGGGCTGACATTGTCTAATCCAATCCAGAATAGTCTATGTATTTATGCAGATGATTCAAACTTAAAAATTTCTGGTAAAAATTTTGAAGAAATTGAAAAATTTTCGGAAATGGAGCTAAATATCATTAAACATAATTTGAATAACTTAAATCTTGGATTGAATGTTGATAAAACCAATTTCATATATTTCAAAACTTCACAAAACAAACAAAACTGTGAACCAAAACTTATTTTTGAGGATCAGGAAATTAAAATTGAAAAAAGTACAAATTTCCTTGGTTTAATAATAGATGAAAATTTAACATGGGACCAACATATACAAAAACTGTCATCCAAAATTAGTTCAGGAATCTATGCCCTTTCAAAAATGTCACCTTTTTGTGATATTTCAGTTCTACGAATGGTATACTTTTCTTTCATCCATTCTCATATATCATTTGGACTCTGCTTATATGGTTCAGCCAGAAGAACTGCCCTGGATGTAATTCTAAAGAGTCAAAAGAAAGCCATAAGAATAATTTTAAAGCTAAAACAAGACCAATCTGTAAAAGAACACTTCAAAAATCTTAAAATTCTGACAGTCTATGGGCAGTATATTTTTGATTCCATAGTTTATGTTAAGGCAAATCCTCAAAAAATTAACCTAAATAATCAAACTCACAATTACAACACAAGAGGTGGGAATGAAATCAAAATAGCTCAACATCGCTTAAAATTTTATGAAAAGAAAACTGTCCATATGGGATCAAAATTTTATAAATACATCCCAAGTATTATTAAAAATGAAAACAATTTAAACAAATTCAAAAGGGAGTTAAAAACATTTTTGGTTGGACAGGCCATATATTCATTAGACGAGTTTTATAACATTTCTGTTTAGTTTTGTTGTCACTAATTCTTGTTTTTATTTTATTTTATTTTTTAACGAGATTAAGGAGACCTTACAAAATCATAGCATTATGAATTAATAATATTAGTATGGTTTATTATTATTATTATTATATAGATATGTATTGACACTATTCAATGTACCAATGATGTGCAGATGATGAATAAAGATTTTTTGATTTGATTTGATTTGATTAAAATGAAACTTGATGTGGTGCTCAAGCGCAAATTGCTCAATTGGTCGCTGAGCAGAAGGGAGGTCATCACGAAAGGCATTTCTTGCGCCCACAAAGTTTGTTCCACAATTGCCTGTAGATATCGGAGCATATGCCTCTGCGAGCTACAAAGCGTCTCAACGCAGCGATGAATGATTCTGTGGATAAATCAGTTGTTACTTCGATGTGCACTGCCTTGGTGACGAAGCTAACAAAAATGCAAATGTAGGCCTTGATATGGCGGATTGAACGAAGGTCATGGATCTCAACTGTGAATGGACCGCCATAATCAATGCCCGTAGACAAAAAGGGTCGAGCAGGAGTCACTCTCGCTTTGGGTAAGTCACCCATCAGGGAGAAGGTGTTTTTCGGTTTTTGTTTAAAACACACCAGGCACTTGAAAATTCTGTTTCGTACTGCACTTCTTGCAGAAAGGATCCATACATGTTGGGACAGTAGGGACATAGTCAATTGTACCCCAGAATGCATATGTTTGTGATGAATGTAATCGATGTAGATGTTGACTACGTGATGTCTCTTTGGTAGAAGGTAGGGATGTCGTATGTTTTCCGCCAGATTGGTGTTTTGAAGTGTGCCACCAACCCGTAGTAGACCGTCTTGATCAATGAAGGGAAAGAGTTGCTGCAGACGCGAAGAGCAGGTCTTGCTGTCTTGCAGAGCAGCAATGTCAGTGGAGAAGGCCTCTTGTTGCACCAATCGGAAGATACGCAGTTGGGCAGCTTGTATTTTGTCCACAGAGAGAGGACCTAGACGAGGATCATGCCGGAGGCTGTTTTGGATTAAGCGCAGGACGTAGGCCATGACATGAAGTAGTTTCGTCCAAGAAGAGAACTGGGAGACGAAATCCCACGACGACTGCTGTGTAGAGATGAGCACGGTCAATAGGGTTGGTTTCACCTCATCCAGATCGCAGGTGTCGATGGGCGTGAAGCTTGAAGTTGGCCAAGTTGCAGGCGGAAGTCGGAGCCAAGTAGGTCCCTGCCACCAGAGAGGATGATTCACCAGTTCCGAAGGTAGGACGCCTCGTGAAGCGCGGTCCGCAGGGTTGTCGTTACTGGAGATGTGACGCCAGCAATGCAAGAGGATGAGCTCCTGGATTTGGGCGACTCTATTTGCGACATAAGTCTTGAGGCGATACGGGAGAGTTTGTATCCACGACAAGGTCACTGTTGAGTCACACCACAACACTATGGAGTCTATTTTCAGTTTATTGAGAAATTGGTTAGTCACATAGTGAACTAACTGAGCGAGAAGATGCGCTGCGCACAATTCAAGGCGCGGGAATGTCACACGCTTGAGGGGGGCGGCACGAGTCTTGGCGATAATCTGTGTCACTTGCACTTTATTGTCACTGTCAACACATCACAAGTAGACAATGGCCGCATAACCAGTTTCCGAAGCGTCGGAAAAACCGTGAAGGTCACACATGATGGTGTAGGGGGTATCGCTCGAGGGGGTATCAGGCAATGGGGTTGGCTTCACTTCGTCTTCGAGAGACTGGAAGCGTTGTTCTGCAATAGGCTTGGAACTGCCCAGAGTTGCAGAAGCTTGATCAGAACAGAAGAGGACAGTAAGCATACCGTATAACGACCTGAGTGGTCACGAGGATGCTTGGTCTCAAAAATTGTGTCACACGCCATTTCCTCAGCGGATTTCTTTGAATAAGAAGGCACTTCTTCTTGATTCCAGAAACTTTGCTGTGAAGAATGAAGATCTATGTCCGCAGTGGACAGGAGAGAGATGGATAGGCATGAATTCATTCGACAAGAAATGGAGCAAGGAGCAGTTCCAACGATGACATATCCGAAAATTGTACCAATGGCGTAAGGCATGTGAGCGCCCAGAGAGTGACATTCATTTGTCAGAACTTTGGGGAAGAGAGCACATCCTATGAGGACATCAATGGGACCCGGTTTGTGGAATGTTGGGTCAGCCAAAACAAAAGGTTTGACCTTCTGGAGAACTTGTTGAGTGAATGTCACTCGAGGCAAATCAAGAGAGATTTTTTCCAGAATGTGGAAAGAATGTTTTTGGGCAACCAATTGTCCCGAAAGTGACTCAACATCCAGGTTGAGTAAGCCATTTGTGAGGGTGAGAACCTGCGATAGTCCTTATGGTGGAGCTGGAAAGACGCCAAGATGGCCGACTGGACGCCACCACCGCCAGGGCACAAGTACTGCTGGGCCAGGAAAGTCTCTCCAATTTGGTCCAGGGAATTTTTCTCTTTTGCTGCGAATCGCACGCACGCACAATTATTATAAGAGCTCTCGAAAGTCAATGTCTGTACGCGGGTGGCCGAGTTGCCAGACACGCACTGATTCACACCACTGTAGATTCACTGCAATTTATTTTAGTGATCGGGGAAAATAATTTAATGAACAAAACAAATATTAGACTTCACAAAATGTCTAGAGTAAATGAGAAAAGGGGGAGCCACTACGGGCGAAACTAAGGCGCAATTAATGCTGTAAGCCGGCAATTAATGCTGTAAGGCGCAATTAATGCTGTAAGCCCGCAATTAATGCTGTAAGGCACAATTAATGCTGTAAGCCTGCAATTAATGCTGTAAGACGCAATTAATGCTGTAAGGCGCAATTAATGCTGTAAGCCCGCAATTAATGCTCTAAGGCGCAATTAATGCTGTAAGGCGCAATTAATGCTGTAAGCCCGCAATTAATGCTGTAACTCAAAATTAATGCTGTAAGCCTGCAATTAATGCTGTAAGGCGCAATTAATGCTGTAAGGCGCAATTAATGCTGTAAGCCCGCAGTTAATGCTGTAAGCCCACAATTAATGCTGTAAGCCCGCAATTAATGCTGTAAGGCGCAATTAATGCTGTAAGCCCGCAATTAATGCTGTAAGCTCGCAATTAATGCTGTAAGCTCGCAATTAATGCTGTAAGGCGCAATTAATGCTGTAAGCTCGCAATTAATGCTGTAAGCCCGCAATTAATGCTGTAAGCCCGCAATTAATGCTGTAAGCCCGCAATTAATGCTGTAAGCTCACAATTAATGCTGTAAGCCCGCAATTAATGCTGTAAGCCCGCAATTAATGCTGTAAACTCGCAATTAATGCTGTAACCCCCAATTAATGCTGTAAGCCCGCAATTAATGCTGTAATGCGCAATTAATGCTGTAAGCCCACAATTAATGCTATAAGGCGCAATTAATGCTGTAAGCCCGTAATTAATGCTGTAATGCGCAATTAATGCTGTAAGCACGCAATTAATGCTGTAAGCCCGCAATTAATGCTGTAAGACGCAATTAATGCTGTAAGTCGCAATTAATGCTGTAAGGCGCAATTAATGCTGTAAGCCCGCAATTAATGCTGTAAGCCCGCAATTAATGCTGTGAGCCCACAATTAATGCTGTAAGCCCGCAATTAATGCTGTAAGCTCGCAATTAATGCTGTAAACTCGCAATTAATGCTGTAAGCCCGCAATTAATGCTGTGAGCCCGCAATTAATGCTGTAAGCCGGCAATTAATGCTGTAAGGCGCAATTAATGCTGTAAGCCCGCAGTTAATGCTGTAATCCCGCAATTAATGCTGTAAACTCACAATTAATGCTGTAACCCCCAATTAATGCTGTAATGTGCAATTAATGCTGTAAGCCCACAATTAATGCTGTACGGCGCAATTAATGCTGTAAGCCCGCAGTTGATGCTGTAATGCGCAATTAATGCTGTAAGCACGCAATTAATGCTGTAAGGCGCAATTAATGCTGTAAGCCCGCAATTAATGCTGTAACTTCCAATTAATGCTGTAAGCCCGCAATTAATGCTGTAAGGCGCAATTAATGCTGTAAGCCCGCAATTAATGCTGTAAGGCGCAATTAATGCTGTAAGCCGGCAAATAATGCTGTAAGGCGCAATTAATGCTGTAAGCCCGCAATTAATGCTGTAAGCCCGCAATTAATGCTGTAAGCCCGCAATTAATGCTGTAAGCCCACAATTAATGCTGTAAACTCGCAATTAATGCTGTAACCCCCAATTAATGCTGTAAGCCCGCAATTAATGCTGTAAGGCGCAATTAATGCTGTAAGCCCGCAATTAATGCTGTAAGCCCGCAATTAATGCTGTAAGGCGCAATTAATGCTGTAAGCCCGCAATTAATGCTGAAAGGCGCAGTTAATGCTGTAAGCCCGCAATTAATGCTGTAATGCGCAATTAATGCTGTAAGCCCGCAATTAATGCTGTAAGCCCACAATTAATGCTGTAAACTCGCAATTAATGCTGTAACCCCCAATTAATGCTGTAAGCCCGCAATTAATGCTGTAAGGCGCAATTAATGCTGTAAGCCCGCAATTAATGCTGTAAGGCGCAATTAATGCTGTAAGCCCGCAATTAATGCTGAAAGGCGCAGTTAATGCTGTAAGCCCGCAATTAATGCTGTAATGCGCAATTAATGCTGTAAGCCCGAAATTAATGCTGTAAGGCGCAATTAATGCTGTAAGCCCGCAATTAATGCTGTAACTCCCAATTAATGCTGTAAGCCCACAATTAATGCTGTAATGCGCAAATAATGCTGTAAGCCCGCAATTAATGCTGTAAGCCCGCAATTAATGCTGTAAGCCCGCAATTAATGCTGTAAGGCGCAATTAATGCTGTAAGCCCGCAGAGGAAAAACACGAAAGCACTCGGGAAGAGTGTACTAACGGCAGAGACGATGAACAGAACAATGAGCATCATGGAAGGTGGAGGGGGCTGCCGATACGCAAAACGGAACAGAAGTGGTTTATGGGTCAACGGCCAATCAGGATTGAGGAATCAGTAAATTTCCGTTCTGATGGTGTTCAGAAGTCCGTCGGTCAGACAACCCGTTATCTCTGTCTCTCTCACTCTGCTTACCGCCAATATTTGAAATGACAATTCAGGTATAACTTAAAATAAGTACTTAACACTGCTATTTGTCAGTAACAAAGCTACACCTCATCTGATCCTTCACAACCATCCCTCTCACCCTAGAGTCATACTCAGCTTAGAACACGCAACACAGGGTGCATCGGTGTCTCATCTCGTGCGGGTTACCCACCTCGTCCACCAGTACAATGGTAGGCCTGTTCTGCTCGCTGGAGAACCGTTTGTTGAGCAATTGCTGCGCCTGGTCTGGGGTCAGCTTGCGCCCCGTTAGCTCCTGCAGTATCCGCACGTAAGCTTGCTTCGGCTCTGTCAGCCGCAGCCCATTCACCTCCACAAACTGTGCAAACATTAACCTGTTTTTACCAATATGATCCTTCATCACTACGAAACGGTGTCTCTTCCATTGATGATACCATTTTAAGTGGATGAAAAATACAATCTTTCTATAGTACTTAGATAAACTTTTTCTATAATTTTTTTCTTGAGTCTTCTATTATACATTCAAAATAATTAACATGAGGCGAGCCAATAATTTGTTTTTGTGTTTGTTTATATCACCTATATTATGTGTGTAAGACTGCCATTTGTTTATTAAATTATGTTTTTTTTAGTTTAAAATATCTTGAATTATGTTTAGTTCTTACGTTATGTTTGTCAAAAGCCGTTTTAGGTTACCAACCTGTAGCTGTCATGTAAACTGTTTGTACATAAATAAATAAATTAATACCTAGAAAAAAGCGTAGAAGAAATTGAGAAATACATCTTACATCGAAATCTGGTAGGTCACCACTGTCGACTTGCTGTTGGAGATAGCGTATCACTGCGTGGACCGTTGCGGTTTTCCCAGTTCCGGGCACCCCGCTGATGTACATGCACCTGCAATGTGGAGAAAATGATGAAAAACTTTTCTCGGCAACATCCAGAACTGGTGACTAAAGGTCAACTGCTGCTACTCGAAAGCGACACAAGCAAATCAATAAAGATCTTGATTGGCTTCGGGAAACTGAGGAAACATCTTGGGTTTAGTTATTCTGAGGGTGTACATTAAGTGCACCAGAGGTAGAATCGGCTAAATAGTTTTGGAATTATTCAGCTAATTAACAGAGAAGATTCTTAGTAGGTAAAATTACTACAATGCAACATTGGGGACGGTAGAAATAAATCAAATGTAAGTAAACCAACTATTAGACATAAAAACAATCTTAAAAACCCAACTAGAATTAGTTTTATTTATTACATTAGAGACAATAAGAAATACGATTTATTATTTTATAAATTTCAACGTTAGGTTCTTACATAGCTTTAACAGGCATTGCGTAACACATGAATGTTTCGTTATAACACTTTCCTATTTATAAAATACCGTAATCTTAAGTAAATATAAGTATTTTATGGTTTACTGAAGACCTGGCAATTTCACAAATTCTACTACCAGTACTCTTCGGTTTTACATCTGACAGAGTTTGTGAGATTCTATTGTAGAACCAGAACTCTATTGTTTACAGTATGCAGAACCAAATGTAAAACTGATGTCAAATCATCAAGTCAGACATTTGCATTGCTTTTAAATGAAATTGAAAGCTGAGAACCAGCCATATATAGCCACATGACAAAAAAATGAATGCTATGAGCTATCATGAACAAAAAACAAACTCACCAGCAGAATAAATTCTGGTTAGTGAATTAAAAAATAGAAAATTAAATGATTTTTGTTTTGATTTTCAACAATAAAAAAATACTCACCCACCAGCAGAATGTTCTATTTTCCGAACCAAAAACGATTTTATCTGATCAAACTCAGCATCACGACAGGGTAAAGACTTGGGAACCGTAGAGATATGCAGTTGTTTCCTTGTCGCATCCAAATCATCTTCTGTCTTGTCTTCTTTAACATGTTCTTTTTTAGCCATGGACGGTGTTAAAAATCCTCTACCTGATTTCTATAACAAATAAATAAAATGTATTTCAAAATAAAAATACAATGAAACTCAAACAATTGTCTTGGTTTTTAATGATGTTTTCCACAAGGTAAATCTTGAGAGTTCCAGATACTCTACCAAGTCAATGAAAATATAATGGATAGCATAACAATTTCTGATGTTTTTTACTAAACTGATTAAAAATAATGAAACTTTTACAAAAAAATATTTATATGAAGGAATCTAATAGGGCTGGTTCTCAGCGTTCAGACACCTATAATGTCAAAAACAACTTACACACTTTAAAATTCAGATTAATTCTTTCAAAGAATTCACAGAGCTGATCTTAATGTCAATTTCTAAGCAAACACTCCAACTTACTACTACTTGTGATTCGCTCAAGCACAATGAAACTGGCATGAACTTAACATCTCAATGAATAAACCAAAATTGAATGCAAAAGCCAAAATCTAGAAGTAAGATCAATCTAGAAGTAAGATTACCACAAAAGATAAGATTCTGGCCATATTTTTCTTAGAACGGTTTTAGTACATTCCATACAATAGGTTTAAAAGAATTCTTAAAAGTGCAAACCAATTTTTCTTCCAAGTGGATGCCGTACCCAACATGATTTAATATAAATGGCCAATCTCAAGACTAAAAAGTTGAGTGATTCCTCTTACCTTTTTTGACACTGGGGTAGTGACAGTCACAGCTTGCCTCTGTAGAGGTGTCCTAATGTTTGTTTTCATTTCACATTTCACACTTGGAGACTGTGGCGTATCTTTGACTCCTAATAATAACTTATTTTCCTTTTTATTTGGCGTTAAACATTTTTCATTTTCATTTTCTTTCTCAAATTCTTTACCTAAGCCTTTCTTTGCAGTCTTAACTGTATTTTCATCGATAACTTTATGTTTTTGTGGCGTAAGGGTTTTCAAAAGACTTAACCTATTCTTTCGAACGGGAGAAGTTGCCTCAAAAAGAGAATTATTACAATCTATATTTAAACGTTTCAATTCCCGTTCTATTTTTGCTTCCTGAGGAGTTTTTGTTTTAGAACTCGATTGTTCAGTTTCTATGTCTAAATTTGGTTTTGAAGCACTTTTAGTATTGTCTCTACTAGGCGAGAGATCAACTAACCTCTTTATTCCCAGTGATGGTTCATTAGTTAATACTTCTTCTTCTAAACATTTCAAGGTCAAATTGCATTCCAAATTTTTTCTGGGAGTTCGATTGTTTCTTTCGCTTTTGCTGCTTGAACCAATATTTATTTGCTTTGTAGGAGTTTGGCCTAGTTTAACGGGGGTCAACTTATTTTTGACTGAACTTTCAGTTTCAGAAAACTCATCGAAACTTTGAACTCTGCTAGAGGTTCTTTTTTTAGGGGTTCTCTCGTTTTTGTAGTTATTTGAGCACTGAGCTTTGTTTTCTTTGTTGTTTTGATCATTTTTCCTTTGCTTGGAGGGAGTTGTACTGCCACTTGAATTGATAAGTGTCAGTGAATCACTGACTGTAAACAAATTCTTCTTGGCTGAACTTCTTTGTAAGGAGTATGCAGTGGTAGGATTGTACAAATCAATTTCATCTTCACTCTCAACACATTTCTTTGAAGATATTTTATTTTTCTCCTGCAACAAAGGATAAAAATTGCCACCAGCCAATTTTGTTATAAATATTTTCTCGTAAAAAAATTGCTTTTAACACAATATTGCTAATCTAACGCTAAATCAATATGAAATATTTATTTTTTATCAAAAAACTATTTTGTTAAAGTAGAAGACCTGACCAAACATCATATGATTATTTTGACCCCAAAACATAGTTATTTCCAATATTTTGAAACAAATTTTAGCATTTGGTCTTTAATTTCAGTTAAATTCAATTAGTTTAGTTTTCAAACAACTTAAGAGAAAACAGTCCTTTAAGTCAAATACTTGTCAATATGGACCAGAAAACACTTTCTGTAATATTTATTGCATATCAAGAATCAAGAATCAAGAGTTTTATTGTCTTTAAGCACATATGCAATTGACAAAGTCACAGTAAAAATGTTTAAAGCTAGTCATTCAGTCGTTGTACATAAGTTATTGCATACAAGTTGGATAACTAAACATAAAATCTAAAAAAGAAAAACAATAAATAAACAACAATAAATACTTTATAACAAGGCTAAAATATTAAAGAACTAGTATCACAGATCAAATACTCCTCTACATTGTAAAACACTTTTTCTTTGAGCCATTTTTCTAAAACAACTTTAAACCTTTTTAAATTTACTTCCCAAGCTTTTTCAGGCAATTTGTTAAATAACTTAAGTTTCATAAACAAGTGACTGCTTCTACTTTTCTCTAATCTAATGGATGGCAGTTCTAAAAAATATTTTTTTCTGGTAAAGTGGGCGTGTATGTTCTGTCTCGTTACAAATTTATTTAGAGATTGTTTTACATCAACTAAATAACAATAAATGTAGAGAGAAGGTAATGTCATGATTTTGAATTCTCTAAATATTGGCGAACAACTTTCTCTATCTGGAACATTCTTTATAATCCTAAGGGCTTTTTTCTGCCAGATAAATGCCTTTTTTGAATTGCTACTATTGCCCCAAAGGGTAATTCCATATCTCAAGTGTGAATGAAAAAATGCGTAATAAGCAGTTATCAACATATCACAATTTACACAGCCCTTCAATTTACGCAAAAGATAAGTAACTCGAGCCAACTTTGTGCACAAATTATTAACATGAAATTCCCAGCTTAATTTACTATCTAAGTGTAATCCTAATAGTTTTACATTACTTTTGTTGCTAACAATGTCTTGGTTTAAAGAAAAAATTAAACTTTCAGTCTTACTTTGATTCACCAACAACTCATTATCTTGGAACCATCGAGAAGCTAAGTCAGTACAATTTTCTTTTTCTAAAATTAGGTTTTCAATGTCTTCGCTGCAGTTGAACAAGGTAGTGTCATCTGCATAAAGCACTGAACTACAGGGAATACTAAAAGCAAAGTCATTGATAGCAACAATGAACAAAAAGGGACCAAGTACTGAACCCTGAGGAACTCCTACTTTTGTACATTTAAAATCAGATTTGAGCTGCCCCTGAACTACCATCTGCTTTCTATCGCTCAGATAAGATGCCAACAACTTCAATTCATTATTCTGGATACCATAATGTCTTAATTTACTTATCAATAGCTTATGTGAGATACAATCAAAAGCTTTCGTGAGGTCCAATAATGTTACAGAGGATACCAGTTTTTTTTTTCAAAATTATCTAAGACATTTTCTACAATTGTTTCCACTGCTTTAATGGTATCACGCCCAGGTAGAAAACCAAACTGTTCCTTACAGAGAAGATTGTTTTGAATGAAAAAATTATACAATTGTTCTTTAAAACAAGATTCAAAGATTTTACTTAATATTGGAACTAAAGAAATAGGGCGATAGCTGGCAGGATTGGATTTTTCCCCTTTCTTATAAACAGGTATAACTTTGGATATCTTCAAAGCTCTTGGGTATACACCCTTACTCAACATTAAATTAAAAAGAAAGACAATTGGCCCTACTATGGTCTCTATAATCTCTTTAAAAATTTTGTTTGACAAACCATAGAAGTCCTCGCTATTTGAATTGCTGAGCTTGGACACACATTTAATAATATCGCTTTCTTTTATTTTACTTGACCTAAATATTCTACAACCATTAACCTTACTTGACAAAAAGTCATTCACAAACCCTTCTGCACAATTAAAACTATCTAACCTACTACTTTTCATTTCATAAGCAGAATCAACAAAATAATTATTAAAATCATCACAGCTTACAACTATTTCACTTAATAAAATAAAAAATAAAAAACAACAGAGCAGCCACTGTAATTTGCATTTGTTTGATGGTGGCAACCCTGCTTTATTCTTCCGTGTACACTACACAGTTCACAGGGAGCAGGTAGCAGCTGCAGGGAACACAAAAGTGGAAGTGGAATTGCATCGCCAAAATTTGGTGTCTACACATGCATCATACAGTGGACGAGTGATAATCGTACAGTTACACGACCAAGAGGATGTCACATTACAGAAAGTGTCAGATTACCAAAGGTCATTTTTTTTATAAGTTATACTGGATTTTAACTTATAAATGTTAGGAAAAATAATTGTTGATGTATTATTATGTATACTATTCTATATTAGGGTGTAAAATTACAATTTAGGCACTATTTCTTACAGAAGACAAATTTATTACATCTAAAAGTGAAAAACAAAGCGTATCAAAGTGATTGCAGTCGACCACAGTGTACAGTCACGACACTTTTATTGAAACTACATGTATTAGGTGTCTGCCACATGGGACCACCAGACGAAAAAGATGATCATGTAGCGAAAGACCCAACTACGGAAAAAAGGTTGACATATAGTTGATCTAAGAGATGAGATGCAATTTATGGTTGAAGCTTAAGTAGGCCTACCTAAATTAAGTAATACTTACACCCTCGTTGACATTTTGTGATTTACGATTTGTTTTTGAAGGCGTGTCATCTGAGGTGGCCGTTTGGGCTTTACGTTTCCTTGTTAACCTACTGGAAAACAAAACTATCAGCTATAAATCTGTCAAAATCAAATTGTTGAATTCAGGTATTCAAGCTTATAATTCAATACAATGCAAAAATTTTATAACTAGGTATACAACGCAGTTGTCTGCTTGCAATATTGAGAGGAGCGACTATTTTTTAAATCAATAATGGCAAATATTTTATAGGTGATTCAAGTGAGCTCATTCGCTTTGCTCACTCACCGTCAGGGTATAGCTCGTTCGCTGCGCTCACTCGCCATTTGGATCAGCTCATTCGCTGCACACACCCGTCACCAGATTTAGGTTGTTCGCTGCGCTTACTCGCCACAAGTCTGTAATACTCTAATAATTTTTGAGTACGCAGGTTTGCTGCGACGCGGTATTATATGTTTACAAGATATTAAATGGTGCGTCGTCCAAGATTTACACTTTCTCTCCATAAACGTGGCATTTCATTCATGTACAAAAGTAAACAATCCATTAAAATAAACAAAACAACAATTTTACATAAAACTACTGTATTCACAAACAGCTGATAGGCTAGTAACAGTCTGCAGTTAAATTTGATCCTTATAACAGCTGTATAATCAACACACAGTAAACAAACCAAATAAAATATTTCTCCTATTAAAATAACACTAGAGGTCACCTCCTGATCGAAATTCGATCATAATTTCAGTTGTTGATCTGGACCCAAGAAGTTTAAAAACATTTTAGAACTGAAACATCTGTTTTTTAGCAGTTGTTTTTACAACATCTGTCTAATGATTTAATCAAAATTATCCACCCTCCATAAGGTTAACATTGGAACTTTGAAAGAATGTGGGGCGTAGCCCTGGAGTCCGATGGGAATAACAATGGGATTCTGCTCATCTACAGGAGTATACCTTTCTAAAGGTTTGCTCGGATTTCTCCTACGATGCACACAAGCTGAGAATAAAGGAGGAAAAGAAACATGCTTGCCTATTAATATATAGATGGTAACTTAAAAGGGCCGTAGGGCAGAACCCTTAAGTCCGATTTGGACTATTTAAGATTTATCCCATAGATGGTTACTATGACCGAGCAAAATTTCATGAGGATCACTACAGCCGTTCAGGAGGAGTACGTGTAAATAAAAAGCCAGAGTGTAGTATAGGAGCTCCGCTCAATTAATATTTATAGATGTTATTAAATTAACTTCAAGTCCAATGGAAGACACTAAAATGACACAAACATTAAATGTTTTCAAATAACAAGCTTGAATAGATGAAAGCAGGATTATCTACAAAATTTATTCATTTTCCTGATCTCCAGTTTTTATTCTGGCCTTTCTATAAACAAAGTTTAAGTTTGGTACACTGATTCTTTGGGCACAAAATAGGTAAACATGATGGGTCATGGTGAACTATGAGCCCTAACCAACTGTCTTTGAAACTCTACGCTATTCTTATGGACACATTATTCATAATACAGATGAATATTTAAATTTAAACGTAAGTGATTTTTTGATTCAGTATCATTGAACATAGTCCGGCAGTGTGATGATATAGATCTAAAATTTGGAACACAAATATTACATACTAGTGTACTTGTTGCTCGATATCGAGCAATTTAGTTTGGGTATTCTTTGCAGTTTACGCTTTTTAATAGGTTTGTTAACCAGTGCATCCTCCAAGGTTTAAATCATAATCTCTTAGTAATGAATAGACAGATGTTCTCACTCAAGATAACACTTGTGTAAATACTCTGTTTACTCGTTACAGCTGTTAACTTAAAAATCTTTAAATTTCCTCATCAATGTTAATCAAATGGGGAAACTCAGAACTTTAAGGGCTTCTAGGGCCCTTCCGTTTGGATAGATATTCACCAATTTACTTTAGAAAAAACTTCTCGCCGAGCCCTATTCAAAGACACTAAAAACATTAAAATTGGTTGAAAATTGTAGGAGGAGTTCCTTGTACAAAAAACTATGTCGCGTATTAAATATGTATATATAGATATACAAAACCTTAAATTCAGATAGGCGACCATTTTAGATTTTCATAACAGGGTTTCAAATGGGGTTTCACATATGAGGTTTCAGATGGGGTTTTCACATTTTTTACCATTATTTTTTTTATCAACTACATAACTTTGAGTTACAAAATTCATAAGAGCTCAAAAAAAATTAAATAATTTTCAAACATCAAATTATGCCTATTTTGAGTATGCATTGAGTATGAATATTTTGAGTGGTTGCAGGGAAAATTTTTAAAATCTAATCCGAAATAAATGTTTAAAGGGAGGGAGATAGATAGAGAGGGGTGTTTCAACATAATCAGCTGACCAGTCCAGGGATTAGTAATACAAGCATTGACTGTGTTCACTAACGTGAATAGACCTCTCATCCAATGCATTTAGTTTGAGGCAAAAATTTGGAAGTTTTGTGTACGCGGCACCAGAGTCGCTGCCATCGATGTTGTTATTATTCAGCACAGCTGGATTTACAGTGCTGCAAAAACACTTTACCAAAACATAAACATAACTTTCAGTTATAAAATTTTCATCCTTGGTTGAGGAGAGTGGTAATACTGATTTATCTTTCACATGTTACTTGTACTTCATGTACGCCGCAGAAGATCGCACCACCGTCAATAGTTTTCAAACATGCCTATGCTATGAGAAGTATTCACGTTAGTGTATATAGTCAAAGATACTAATCTAGTAGGTTATTTCAACAGGCCCCAGCTGATTTCTAACATTTGTCATAGTTAATGTTTCAATATTTTGAGATTTATAAACATACCATTCTCTTTGCATAAGCTCTAGCTATGCACATTTTTCCTGAAATAAATTAATTTTAATGTCAATAACCAATCATATAACATACTATAAGTAAATAAAATATTTTATCCTTTATGGATGAATTACCTAATAATTAGATTTAAACCTAACATCAAAGTATGACTCGAATTTATATCACCATAGGACACAAAATCCAAAAAATGAATGTAAAATTGTGAAAACTCCATTTAAAACCCTATAAAATCCCACACATGGCAAATATAAGATGGCTTCCTATCTAAAATTTAAGAATTTGTATATGCTGTATTTATGTTCATAATTTTAGATCTCTATCATCAAATGCACAATCATTCCACATAACTGCCAGACCAATAAGTACACAACAGAATGCAGCCCTCATAACAGATTTATTAAGCAAATGTAGATCTAGAGGCATGTGAGCGGAGGGAATAAGCTAATTCTAGAGCGAACGAGCAGAATAAATAGACTCTTCCCAGCGGTGGAACAGTGAAGCAAACTTGCAAATATTTCAGGCGAGTAAGAAGAGCGAACGAGCTCACCCTTATATGATTATTTGAAGTTGAGCATTTTTCACTTTTTCCCTGAGGGAGCTAAAGCTAGTAAACAATAATATTAAAACACCTGCTCTCCTTTTATTAAGTATCTGGGGTCCTGGCATTTGCTCAGTATATAAACCAAACAATTCTTTGTGATAATAATTGGGATCTTAAATCAATACGAGAACAGTAGACATAAGAAGAACAGAAACAAAACCAATGTTTCACCCTGAATTAAAAATGACCATTAAGTTATCTTACCCCTGTAAATATTTTTTCTTAGAAGATATAGCATCTGCAGAGTTTTTTGGTTGGTGAATTTCCAAATGACCATTCTTTAATTCAGTTCCTTCTTCTGAAAAGTCAGGGGAAGAATAAAGGAATTCACTTTTTTCCGCAGTTGACCTTGAAGTATCTTCACTTGATGAAGAGTTAAAATAAGTATGTTTTGGCGTATTTAAAACATCAATGTTCACATCACAATTGCCAGGGTGGACGTAATTACTTGCTGACCAATCTGAAAGATCTGTTTCATTGAATACAATTTCAGCATCTGTAGATCTTGACAAGAAGGTCTCTGGTTTTGTGATAAGGTTTGGTTCAGAGCTACTAGAACTACGATAAAAATCGGATATAATTGATGGTTCATCATGGGCTTTTTCGTTATTACTAATTCCATTGTCATTATCTGAATTAATCTGCTCAAGAGACTCATCTAACGAATTAATCAAGTTAGATCTGACATTGTGATTTGTTTCAAAGTTTCTTGAACTTTTAGTTTCTATCACTTCAACGGTTACACTTTGATTAACTGATGGACTAGAAAATCTTAATTTATGGTTTGACTTGATGGTGGAATTTTTATGTTTATCAACTTTACTCGTATTAAAACCATTCTTATTATTGTGATTTGTTTGAAAGCCTCTTCTTTGGCTAGGACTGGCAGATTTAATTACATCATTCTCATCAATGTCCCACAAGTTTTCATCATCAAATTGACTAGAAAATTTATTTTTTGACATTTTGGCAGTGCTTTTATATTTGTTACTGCCACTTGTTTTACAATCATCCTTGTCATTGTCATTTGTTTCTAAGATTGGTTTTTTGCTTGGACTGGCCGTTTTAGTAACACAATTGGTTATACTTTCATCATCCGACCGGCTAGATAAGCCAAATTGATGTATTGACTGGTTAGTGGACTTATTGTGTTGATTATCAAGACCTGCATTAGAATCGACTTTTTCGTAATAGTGGGTTGTTTCAACAATTCCTTCAGGGCTTGAAAAGGCAGATATAACCCCATCATTATAATCATTTGATTGGCTGGACAAATTAAATTTACATTTGGATTTGATGGTTGCATTTATAATATTGTTACTGTTAATTGTTTTACAATCATCTTGGTTGTGATTTTCTTCAATGCTTATTTCTTTGCTTGCATTCTCCATTTTAGTAACATTACTGTTTATACTTTCATCGTCAGACGAGCTAGACAAAAAAAATATATGTTTTGATTTGTTGATGGATTTTTTTGATTTACTAACATTACATGAATTAAAATCATGCTTGTCGATGTGGTTTGTTTCAACTACCCTTTTAGGGCTTGAACAGGCATATTTTTTTATCACAGCACTTTCATCATTTAATTGTCTGGACAAATTAAATTGGTGTATTGATGTATTGGTAGAATTTTTAACTTGGTCACTGTTACTTATTTCATAGTCATCTTTGACCTTGTGATTTGTTTCAAAGCTTCTAGTTTGGCTTGGGCAGACAGAGTTAATTTCATCAGATGTATTTTTATCATCCGACTGGCTAGATAAATTAAATTTTTGTTCTGATTTGTTGGTAGACTTTTTATCTTTGTTACTGTCACTTTCTTTACAATCATCTTTGTTGTTGTGCTTTGTTTTAAAGCTTCTTTTTTTGCTTAAATGCACAGAGTCAATCACATGATTGGTGCAACCTTCATCCTCTGATTGACTAGACAAACGTATTTTATTTTTTAATTTCTTTGTGTATTTTTTGGGTTTGTTAATGTTACTTGAGTTGCATTCATCTTTGTAATCCAATTTATCCTCAGAACTATTAAATTTGTAAGAGTCAATATAAATTAAATCAGACTTATATTTACGTCCATCCTCCATTTTCGTAACATTACTGGTTATACTTTCATCGTCAGACGAGCTAGACAAAAAAAATATATGTTTTGATTTGTTGATGGATTTTTTGGATTTACTAACATTACATGTGTTAAAATCATGCTTGTCAATGCGGTTTGTTTCAACTATCCTTTTAGGGCTTGAACAGGCATATTTTTTTGTAACAGCAGTTTCGTCATTTAATTGGCTAGACATATTAAATTGATGTATTGATGTATTGGTAGAATTTTTATCTTGGTTACTGTTATTTATTTCATAGTCATCTTTGACCTTGTGATTTGTTTCAAAGCTTCTAGTTTGGCTTAAGCAGACTGAGTTAATTTCATCAGATGTATTTTTATCGTCCGACTGGCTAGACAAATTAAATTTTTGGACTGATTTGTTGGTAGACTTTTTATCTTCATCACTTTCTTTACAATCATCTTTGTTGTGCTTGGTTTTAAAGCTTCTTTTTTTGCTTGAACGCACAGAGTCAATCACATCATTGGTCTTTTTCGTGGAATTATTTTTATATGTCTCACCTGGTTCTTCTAAACTCAAAGGAGTAAATTGATTCGTTATATGTTTGACTATTTTCCGCGTATTTCCTTGTATTACTTTACCTCTTATTTGATTACGCTTTCTATAAACATTTTCAATCACATAACTTTTAATCATGTCTCTCTGATATTTAGTGCTACCGTTTGTCTCAATCTCGCTGCCAATACGATTCAAATCTAACACTCCTTCATCACTTCTCATATCTATTAGTCGATTTTTTTGTCTCAAACCAGAGTTGGTTGTATGCTTGAGATTATCATAATTTTCTTCTTTTTCATCACTTGATGGATCAGATGAAAAGAATATCTGGTTTGCTTCACACTGCTTTTTTTGATCGTGGATACTTACTATTTCTTGGTTCTTCAACACCAATGAGTTGCAATTCATTTGGTTTTGTTCTTGGATTGATTTCAAAGCGGACCCTTTATTTCCATTTACAGTCTTTTCTGAATAACATTGAGACTCAATAGGCAAAACTGATGAATGATCCTGCCTTCTGAATGTATCCGAAACTATTGATGAGGATGTGCTAGCTTTGTTACTCTCCAAATATTGATCGTCGTTATATTTTTTGGTTTCTAAACGGTTGAGTTTAGTTTTATGACCAAATATTCCAGATAGGATATGTTTTCTCACAGTTTCTTGATTGTTTAAATAGTTACCATCCGAATTTCTCTTGTTTTTATTATTCTCCTTCTTACTAAGAATAAATTCCCTGTCACCACTTCTTGTTGTCTTAATTTCTTGATATTTTAACTCTCGAGATCCTCTATCTAAATATTTTTCTTGTTGAACAGTAATTGGTTTTTTAATATTTACTTGTAGCATTGTTGATTCTTCTACTTCCCTACAATAATAAATGCTTTTAAATTTACAATAATAAAACATTACTCAAGCTCAAACTAATAAATAAATATTGATAAACTTCCAGAATCATTAAAATTATTTCATTACAGCTCCTACAAATTGTTGAAACTTTATCAAGAACAGGATGTGGTGAGGTTGGATCTGAACCTTAAGGCAACGTCTTCTCAGGCCAGGTAGGCTAGCATGACTAGGCCTACTTTAAATAATAACTGATGTTACTATAGTTTGTTCAGCAAGAGTATTGAGCGAAACTCTGCCTCTTTCTAAATTTATGGCGTAGGCAGTGCCTAGGCTGTGCGGACCTTGCCGGCGATGGCACATTAGGGTTGAACGGGGGGCATTGTGTAGAGAAAAGAAAACGACTGTGATTTATCCCCCAAGTAACATCCCTGTACACGTGACATATTCTACCTTCATTGGATATGTCTGGTCGAGCATGCCACTGTGAGGGGGTGAACTTCAAACTCTAGCTGAACAAACTATAGTCAAAATAGAACTCTGTTATCACTCTCTTGGATGTAATTAAAAGTATAAGCATGAATATTAAAGACTTTTTGAAATATTTACTAGCAGTAAATCCTTCTTTTACCACAAAAAGGGAAGAAAGGTTAACACGTTCGCTGCTAAAAATTATGGAATATATTATGAGTTATATATGTAGTGCTGAAATATAAATTTCTTTAAATATCTGTATAATATAATGTATTAAATTCATTTAGAGCCAAAGAACTAAAAAATGTAGTTTTTATAATTTTTACGAAAAAAAAATAATGACGCACTTGTGCGTTATCAGCACATTACATCAAATAAGAGCTAAAATAAGGATGACGCACATGCGCGTTTACTCCATATTTGGCTAGGGGCTGGAAAATAGAACAACATAATTGTCTAAATGAAAATGGAAATGTTTTATTTTCTATATCTAAGGACAAATAGGACAATAAAACAATATTATGAGTGTATATACAGGCCTCGTTACACAATAGAGGAATACCCCCCGTCGCAGCAGACCTGCGTACTCAGCGAATTTCCAAATTAGTAATATTAATTTTGACCAGCTAAACTTGCAAACAAAATTTCATCACGTGCTCATAAATAGGGAAATAAATGTCTATTCTCCTTAAGATAAATATAGGAAAGAGTATGCAGGTATGCTGCCATGGGGGACACTAAAAGTAGGTTTTTAGCATAGAAAAAATTTATTTCGACCATATAAAGCCATATAGTAAGTTTCATCAATATCTGTCCATAAATAAAAGAGTTTGCCTATTCTCCATATGATTAACATGGGGAAAGAGTATGCAGGTTTGCTGCCATGATAAGTACAAAAACCAAGATTTTTTACCTTAAATGGATGAATCTCAACCAAATGAAGCTAAATACCAAGTTTCATCCAAAAATATTGGTTAATAAGTGAAATATTAACACATCCTTATTCTCCATAAGATTAACATTGGAGCCCCAAAAGACAATGTACTGTCTTTAGACTTTGTAATATCTCTGTAACCAATGGAGATAGAGCAAAGCTTCAAAATACTAAATTGTGTGTTTTTTTTGAGCTAAATCCAATGGTCGAAATAAAAATTTAAAATTTTTAAAATTTACATATGAAAAATGCAAAAAACCCATTTTTGGGGTACAAAACCCCCCAAAACTACCCCTTCCGGTAGGTCGATATGTCTGGTTTTCGAACTCATCCAAATAAACGTAGGGATTACACATCTCTACCAAATTTGGTGTCGATCGGACCATTTTTACGAGAGTTATCGTGTCTAGGGACACATATATATACATATATATATATAAAAAATTTTAATGACTATTATTTTTGGTTTCTGGGCACCTCAAAACAAAAAAGTAACATGGTCCCGGGCTTAGGTCTTACCATGAGACCTACGGTAATAGCTTATTCCCTATGGGAAATTCGCTAAAACTGCTGGAGCTGTAATAAAAACGATTACAAAAACAGGAACTAAGTGAAACACTGACAGATTGGGTGAAACAGGAAACTGAATATGTCAAACGAGCGATAGAATCATGGTGATTATAGGAATGATGTAGTCAAAACACTAACTTAAGCGAAAAAAGCCAAAATGGTGAGGACTTGAGAATTGGCGGGAAACGCGCTTGCGCATCACCTGCACTTCGCCGCGGCGAGCTGGCGCATAACGTACAATTGCGTCATCCGCAGCGAACGTGTTAAAGTCTGCACTAATGATTAATAGAGCGAGCTTGTTCATTCTCTTTCAAGTGCAATTGGCGAGTCAGGGGAAGAGCCCTTGCAACAATGCTTTTGTATTCATTACAGGTCTTCTACTGACTCCCGACAATACAGAAATAATTTATAAGCCTAGCTGAATTCTGTTTCATACTTTTAAAGCAAACTGTTAAGGGTAAAATCTCTCTAAACTGCCACCCAAAGGACCAAACTTTGACAGTTTATCAAACGCTTAAAAGTGTCAAGTTCACCATGAGATGATATATACGTGTTTGTTCCTATCTTCGGTCAAAAGAAACATAAAATTTACCACACTATGACAAATTCTTATATATCTGATGTTTTAAAATAGCGATATTTTAATTATCTTAAAGTTTTGAAATCTGAGCATTTATTAGACCTACTTCTGGTTCTACTCCAGGTAATAGACTTTGACAGTTCACCCTGCTTTAGGTTATCATTGTGTATATGATATGAAGTTAGTTTTAGTTTGGCGAAACCAAGAAGTAAACTTTAAATAAGTTAGCTAAATATTTGTACAATTATAAATTTTCAAGCAAAAACGTACATATCTAATGTTGAATGCTTTCAAAACCGCCTTCCAGATGACAGTTAACCATAATGGATATATTCTGTGACAGATGGCAATATGGAAAAAAACCATTCTGCTACTAAATCTTGAAGCCAAGTGAAGATGCTTTAAAATTTGATGAGCCAGGAAAAGATGTGATTGACTCGTCACGACCTCAGTTAACGTTTATTAATAAATACGAGAAGGCTACTTATCAGAAAATTGGAGGGAAGGAAAGAGAAAGGTTAATCCGATGGAAAACTGAAGCGAGAGCAAAAGATAGAGTGAGACAGTTAGTGGGGGTGAAAGGGCTCCTCTCAGAATGTCATGCAGTGCTTCGCCTGCCTCCAATTTAGTGCCTTCATTTTAAGTCATATAAAAGTGGGAGGCGTTTAAATTTAAAAAAGGCTTGGCTATAATGATCTGCTTTTTGATTTTTAAATCCATACTAAGCTATAATGGTTCAAAGTTGATCAAAGTTTGACCAACTGAATACGGTTCTATAAATGAACTGTATTCAGATAGTTACCGCATCGGCCACTTGACTGCTCAAACAAAATAATCGCTCCATCCCTTTAACTCCCTGTTAAAGTCGATTCTATTTCATTAGAATATTTTACTGTAATTTCTGATTTAGTAAAAGTTAAATTTCAATGCTACTATTGCAGTATATTAACTCAAAGAGCAACATTTTGACAACATTTTGACAGTTCTAACCAGTAGGCCTACCTGTTATATATTATATCCCAGTTGGGCTTATTTGCTTAAGACAGTAAGCTGTTTTACTGTTATTTATTATTGATTCTGTAAAAAACAATTATGATAAAAATTTTACTTTGTTAAAACATTTTTGATTGAAATTTGAGAATCCTAACATATTTAACTAAAAACCACTGGTGAGTTATCATTACGATTTACATGTAGGATCAATGTAAATAAATAGGCTATATAGGCCTAAATAGACTTGCCATACATCCCGGTTTTTCCCTTTTGTCCCGGTGTCCCAGCCGATTTTCTTATGTCCCGGTTTTTTTAATTGAAAAAAATAACAGAAAATTATTAATAAAAAAATAATAATTTATTTCTAAATATTTTTCTAGAATTTTATACAGTAAAAATTACTACTAAATTAACATGACAATTCAATTTTAAGAAGGCAATCAAATTTAAATTAAAAATGAAATTTTACGTCCGTAAGGCAAGGGATAAAGATTGGCTGGGCAAGTCTAGCTAGTGCACTTGCAACGTGGAAGAATAGACATATAATTGAAAAAATGTATGTTCCAGTCAAAACTAGCAATGACAATACGAGGATATTTATTACTGTTGCAACTTTATTTTGATTCAAGAAGGTGCAGGTCCTACCTTTTGATCATATGTTAGATAAATAAACTAAAAAAAAATATACAACTGCTACTGTACTATTATCTTATTTGTGTAGTTTTCAATTTCTTACACAATCCTAAACATTTTAACTTTCCCAGACTAAAATAAAATATTGTTTGTGTAAGATACAACTTTTTCTAAAATATTAATCCAACCTTAAATTTTGAATAATTAAGACCACCAAATCGTTTTCCATTTATACATTTTTTGGGTGGTGGGGGGGGTTGGGTTGGGGTTTCAAACTGGGCGTCCCGGTTTGATCCTGTAAAATTATGGCAAGCCTATATAAATCTTACTGTATAAATAAGCCAGGCACTATAAAAAGTCATGTGGTTGACCGGCCTAAATTTAAAACTTGGTTTGAGTTAGAAAAGCCCTTCAGGCTACTTAATGCTACTTAATGTTATCTAGACTGTTTTTATAAGTGTCAGAATCGTTTAATAACTATAAGCCTAGTAAAGCACTGAAAGTTTCCATAAGAATAAGTAGATTTAAACTATCTCTCCTTTGTTGGATAAGGCTGGCCTCAGCATAAAGTTTTTTTCCAATAAAAGTAAAAATTATTGGATACCATTCAAGAGCTGCACTTCAACGGTTAGTCCTACAAAGTTTCCATGTTCAGGTCATGGAGGTTTAAATCGCAAGTTTAGAAACAAAAATATTTGGTTTTAGAAAATTAAGTAAACTAAAATAAATTTCTAACTGAATTTGGCCTTATTATTCTGAATAACATCAACACTAGTGAAGGTTTAGTAATTTAAAGAAAACATGAACAAAGTAGAATACTTACCCTCCAGTTTCCCGCGTTTCTTCAGTTTTAGTTTTTGTTTTATCAGACTCCAAGGTTTTCTTATGACCAGTCTGAGTCTTTTTACATCTCACTTCTCTCTTTCTAGGTGAGACTCTGCGTAAGGTTGTCCCCACTTCTTCATTATCAATTTCTGAGCAACTGTCTTCATTAGAACTATTGTTGATTTCATTGAATATTTCACTTTCTTTTAATATACCTCCACAGCTCATTGTTTTAGGCTAAATCAAACTTCTTAACACATTTAAAAATTATCAAATTACTCCGGTTTTTTCTGTAACAGTAAACATGTTAAATAGATTTTATATTTCAATATTATAGAACTTTTTATAGTAGGCCTAAATAAAACAACCAATTTTCAAATACTGATAAAGAAAATGTGGTTTTTTAGGCTTTATTGAGTAGCCTATAAATTATATGCCCAAAGAATTATTTAATATTTTCACCACCCAGACTAATTTCATCGTATATATGTGTAAACTTAGTAAATACAATATAATATTAATTAACTTATTGGTTGGCAATACAAAAAATTATTTTCAAATTGAATTATAACTTTGTGTTATTTTTCCTGGCAATTTAAAGTGAGGGATGTGGGAACTACCAATTAATTGATATTTAAAAAAAAACTCATTTGGTTTCTTTTAGTGAATTTCCTTAGTAGGTTAGCTATTGTAAGATCTAAGCCCGGGACCATATTGATTTTTCATTTTGAGGTCCCCAGAAGCCAAAAACACCATTCATTCATTTTCATATACCATAAGTTTTTATATATACACACACACTCACACACACATATGGGTAGTATATTAAACAGGAAAAAAGTGATTTATCTTCCAGTTCTTTCAGGGAATAGAGCGGTTGGTTTAAGAGGCACTCTCTAATTACCCTGATGAAAGATTTCAGGTCCATCTTGCGCACACTTGGTACTAGAGTGTTGAAGACTTTTATAGTGTAACAAGGGTAACTTCTGAAACTGCGGCCTAGACAACAGCATGGAACATGGGTGTCCTGAGCCCTTCGAGGTCCAGTAAGTGGGCCTATGTAGGTACTCACGTCTGGCAAAGACCATCAGGTTTTCCTCTAGGTTTTCCACCAATGTGTTCCGAATGTACTGGCTGAACACTGTGAGGACCACCAGCTCTTTGAAAATAGACCATCAGTGGTCCAAGAGCTCGGCAGATATCATTATTCTCAGAACTTTATTTGAGCAGCACATCCTCTGCTGCAGGGGAGTGTCCCCACAGGATCAACCCGTAAATTATGTGAATAGGGTCAAGTGGGGTAAGTGGACCCCCCAAATCACATAGTACCACTTTGACTGCAGATTAAAAAACACGTCAGTGATATAAACAAAAAATTTTGTATGATTATTCTTTGGAATGTTTTGTATATGTATTATTTTTATTTTATTAAAAATGTTAATTTTGTATTTTTTAGAATTTTTTTTGTAAAGTGATGTTTGGGGCGTACACTTGCCTTTCAATCTGGGGTAAGTGTACACCCCCCCTTAATGTAGCTTTGCATTGCATATATGTTGATGTTGGGGCAAGTGGATTATAGAGGAGAAAATAAGCTTTCTTTTGATTTTTTATTTATCAAAATATCTCAAACGGTCCAGGAGTTATAAACTTTTTCGAGAACCTCCTCACGGTAAAACGGAAAACTCAGTTTTTTAAGAAATTGTAAAGTAAATGAAAACTTAGAGATAACACTATTTCAGTGAATTGACAATTAATAGGTCTTAAAGAGCAGAAAATAGGCTTTATTTTGTTTTTTTGTCCATCAAAATATCTTGAAAAATACAATAGTTTGGAAGTTTCTTGGAAACTTCCGCTTGGTGAAGTTACTTTAAACCTAAGTGCCGCTTAAAAAATAAAAAAATTACTAAAAATTCCAATAGGGCCTATATTAAGATAATTATTTTGAAATTAATTGGTGATCTAACTCATTTTTCAAAGGGAAATTAAAAAATAATGTTTTTATTGCCCTAAAAAGTCAATTTTGGGGGTGTACACTTGCCCCATTGGTAAAAGTACACTTGCCCCAACAGCGATGTAACAATGGGTAAGTGTACGCCCCCCCTCCAAGTCCTCCAAAATGACTTTGTAGGGTAATAAAAATATTATTTTTGAATTCCTCTTTAAAAAAATTAGTCAGATCACCAATTTTAAAATAATTATCTTAATATTTGAATTTTTGGTAATTTTTTTAATTTCCCGAGCGGCACTTGCGTTTAGAGTAGAAACGTAAGATGTTTTTAAACTCATCAAAACACACAGTAATAATAACCAGACAATTTTTTAGTGATTATAATTTGAAAGAGCATAGTTTGAAATACCTTTGTCTAAGTTTTGAATTTTTTTTAATAATAAACAAATTTTTTATTAGCTGGGAGTCCACTTGCCCCGGGCGTCCACTTACCCCACTTGACCCTACTTAAAAGTAGGTAGTGTTCTTTATTTTTGTTTACAATGCATTGATAATTCGTTACCAAACTGGCAACCCCATAAGACCAATGTTTTACATTTTAAAACTGAAAATAAGCCAGGTACAATTTTATATATCGTCTACACTAGTATGAAATGAAAAAGTTGATTGATATATCTACTGTATAGACTGATAAATCTATCGTATCGGATAAAAAAATTTGTAAAATTGAAAATATAGCTTGATAAAATGTTTTCAATTTTCACTATCATAACCTAAACTAATCTCTATTATGAATCTTGTATTCTTGTTACTAAGGCCGACATTCTCCTTAGACAAGACAGTTAATTAATAGCCCAACAGCCAATGGTATCTAGGAGACCTAAAGTTTAACGTGGGATCCAAACCACAATTTCCACCTCATCTATCTTCTTATTTCTATAAGGGTTTCGTCTGTTACGTCCCTTTTTTTCTCGACCTACTGAACCGATTTTTGAGATGTCATTTTAAAGCTTAGAATATACCGCAGTGAGGAATCGTAATTAAAAAGGTCATATTGTATCGGGCTTTGCCCCCCTCGCCTTTCATTTATTTCTAGAGGGCGCTTTAAAATGTTGACCAACTTTTATTGCAAGTTCTTTAATGTGAATTGTAATTTAACAGCTGATTACCTTCAGATGAATTTTAAAAGCCAGATAGTAAACAAAAATAGATCTCTGTCACTTTATAATCAATATTCACGTACTGTAGGTGAGTTTCACTCATACAGAATCATAAAATGCGCAATTTGCGCACAGGCCACCTTGTGTATACAAATTGGTCTAACTATGAGAATGGTCTTTATAGATAAACTACCCTAGTATTCACTAGTGTGGACATTAATTCCCACTAGCGAACATCGAATCCACAAGCCATCGCTTGTAACTAATCATCCACAATTCGTGACCTCCAAGTAGCTGGGCTACTGGACACATAGCCTAAATACTTTAGCCTTATTCAGATGTGTATAGAAACAGTAAGCTTACTGTATCACCAAAGGTCTCTGCCATTAGTTTTTACTGTTCTTGTTAGGTTATTTCAGTAGACCAGTTTCAGTGAGCAACCAATGCTTGAAAACTGTAAGTATCAACAAAGGTAATTGTTTACAATAACTGCCTCAGTCCCAAAATCCTTCATACTTCTGTTACTAACTATTTGGGTCCTTAGTATGAATAAACAAACAATATTAAAGCCCGCTCACCCTTTTTGAGGAAGAAATAGACGTTAATAATAAGGTAGTGGGCAAAGTTCAAACTAATAACTTCTCGTTGTAGTGATAGCTAATTGTGCGAAAGGACCATCGATAGTTAGGGACGGTTATATATAGATTTTACATTGTTTTCCTTTAGAATGTTTTCCCAGTTGGAAACCCAACGAAAATAACAAAACCTAACATAACATGACGAAACCTAACGATAATAACAAAATGTAACCTAACGTAATATAAAATGAAACTGAAGTTTAACTTATTTTCATTGTTTTCCTTTATTGTGCTTTCCCAATTGTAAACCTAATGAAAATAACAAAACCTAACCTAATCCAACGAAAACTAACATAAATTCTTATATGATCATAGTGTGATCCTGGAAAACAAGCGGCCAACCCGAAACTCTGACTCTATTATGGTAACCTTACCTTCATTGTTAACTATATAGTTTAGGCTGAGCGGCCTTTAATATCGTTTGTTTATTCATATTTAGGACCTAAATAGTTAGTAACAGAAGTATGGAAGATATCGGAGCTGAGGCAGTTAATGTAAACTATTACCTCAACAAAATCGAGCAACCTATTGTAAGGTGTAATCCTAACTGGCACACTATAATTAAAAGGCATAGGCCTAAGTTAGACTGCAGAGAGAAATTTATAAGTTGGTAGTATTAATTATGCCTCTTCAAATAACGTCATAGTGTACTCCAAAAAACGAGTTCATAAAGAAAAAGCATTAATTTATTGATCCCACCGAACACAATAACAGATTTCATTTTTTGTAGGTAATTTTGTAGGCAACTTGTAATATTATAATACATAGTTTTGATTAGTATAAAAAGTATCTTACCTTTATTTCTAATTAGAATAAATAGTTTAACGTTTATTTCTAATAAAGATAACCTCACACAAATTATTAATCTCTAAAACTTTCTAAACTTTAGTTACCAGACCAGATAGATCATAGATGCCAGATTGCCAGGTTAGGTTTGCCATATGGATCATGGATCGGACCATCTGTTTCTGTTTCCCGCCAACAAACAGTATCTACACAATTTTCTCAGTTTAGCCAAACTCAGTAAATTAAAATATGTTGCAAGTTTCATCCTAGACTATACCATTATTGACTAAGGATACTGTTTAGATGTATATTCAATGACTATACGGTAACTACACTGCAATTTCATTTATAAAAATTATAGTTTTATCCAAGGAGGTTATATTCTAATACTGGAGGTAACACACAATGCTAAAAAAGCGAGCTGCTGATTTTGTTTGGTTGGCAATCCTGAAGTACCAATTTGAACTGTTTGCCCAAATGAACGAGTCAGCTAAGGGAATCAAATGAATTGTGAATCAATTGCCTGGTGAATCGGTTTTAATGGGCAATTTGGTAAGCAAATATGCATTAAAAAGGTAAAACAAACAAAAACAGAAAATAAATTATATATAAGTATAACAATTTATTTTGGAAATTTGGTAATCAGTTTCAAGTTATGGAAACATGTTTATTTTTATTTTTTAAATTAGTTAATTTACTTGATGATTTTGTACCGCATTAAAATTTGTATAATATGCAAGACAAGAGAATAAATTTTTTTCGTGGTATACCTTTGTGAGTACTGAAATAGTACGGAATTTTGCAAGTTAATGTAACCATTTCTAAGATCTAACATAGGTATAAATAAGTTATTAGTTCTAATTATATTTTTTGAACTATTTATAAAACAACAAATATTCACATCTACAAATTAAATCAATAAGTTATCTCTTATTCTGTAAAATACCTAACGAATAAAATTGTTTAAATTCATATAAGTTAGAATTAAAGACACACGTTATTATTCCAGAGTCTAGATTCCTAATTATTGATTAGCCGTACCGTACCAATTCATCGTTCATCGTTCCCTGAAGATTCGAACCATTTCGTTGATTCGAATATCTTTAACTACCGTTCAAAGAACGACAAAACGGTACTTCAGGATTGCCAACCAAACAAAATCACCGGCTCGCTTTTTCGCCAAAATTAACCTATCAGTGTTACCTCCAGTATTAGAATATAACCTCCTTGGTTTTATCATTGACTAAGTAGTATACATAGTCAATGGTCTTAGCATTCAAAACCATTGGTCAAAATTAAAAAGCATTAAAGCATACCTTCTAGTGACGATGCCTATTGTACGTTAATATGTAACCCATATTGTACCTAATGGCAAAATAAACTTCTTGATTCTTGAATTCTTCTATAGGGAACACGCTATTACGGTAGTAGCCATGGTAAGACCTATAAGCCCAGGACCATGTTACTTTTTCTTCCGTGGTACTGATACATTTTGACAGGGACATCCGAATTTTATGAAATGAAGGTGTAGGACCGGTTCTATTTTCATAAGTTCGCGCAGGTTATTGGAACGGTTTTAAATGGGGTTTCGAAAGAGTCAAAAATGGGCTTTTGTCAGTTTGGGACCTACCTTTTCAAAATTGAACTGAAACTATTTAAAAGAGCTTAAAAAACAAACAATTAATTTAGTACCTATTTTGAATTTTTATCTTGACCTAACAGATTATGGAGAAATATAAAAAATAGGCCGGTTTTCGATGTTATTCTTATGGGGAATTAACAAAACTCTTCATCTCACATATTTTGACATAACTTGATCAAATTTGGTATGTACATTAGTAGGGTGTTCAACGTATATTTGCTTAAAGCACCCATACGGTAAACATACCTGTTTGGGTGCTGGTGTTTTCCCAAGTGTCTTAACATTTGTTTAAGTAGTGAATGTTTTCAAGTAGAACAAAAAGTACTCCTTTGAAAATTATAAGCCTATTAGTTTAATTATTGTTGTAACTATATAAAGTGTATGAAATTGTACCTAGTCATCAACTCACATCATACTTTGAGTCTAATAATTTATTTCCTGTATACCAATATGGTTTTAGAGCCAAGCATATAGTACTATGAGGCTGTGCTCTCTTTTATCCTTAGATGTTCTGAGGATATTTTGAGAATTAGTGATGTGTTGGGAGTAGATTGTCTGACCTCACAAAGGCTTTTGACACGGTTTGTCACTCTAGCTCTCCTCCAAAAGCTGTCTTTTTATGGAGTCATGATCACAGTGTAGCTCTTCTTAGATCTAATCTAGATGGAAGATACCTAACATGCCATGTTCTGAAAGATGGCAAAATGTCTGGTTTTAAGTTGGTTGAACACGGAAAGCCACAAGGCTCTGTGTTAGGGCTATATTTTATCATTTTATTATGTTTTTATTGATGACCCATCCATGGTTCAGGATGAGTTATCACAACCTTATTTATTGTTTGTATGATTTGGCTTTGTATGTTGTTCATAAAACTGACTTAGAATTAAGATCAAGACTGGGGGAAAATTCTGTCATATGCAATGCTAAGTCTTTGCCTAGATGATAAAAAAACTGTTAAATTTTTTTCACTTTGAGTAGATTGAAAACCACACCTGTTGATAGTGTAAAATTTCTTGGGATTTATCTTGAACCTTGCCGGTTTGGGAAACTCACATAAAATCTCTTGTAAATAAAGTTTGTAGAGGCATAATTTCATGCTTAGGGTTTTTAAGTTTTAGTATTTCAATGAATATTCTTGTGTTACTGTATACAATTAATGCACACATTTTTAGTCATATGGAACCATTCTTTCGGGAAATCATTCATCTTCTAGTAAATCATTAATCCTTCAAAAGAAGGCAGTGCGTATCATATGTTTAGAGCTGACACCAAGATTCACTGCAAACCTCTATTTATTCAGTTGAGACTTCTCACACCCTACCTGCTTTATATGTTCTGAGATGTTTGCTGCATGTAAAATGTAACATCAACAAGTTTTTGCTGAATAAAAATCCCCACACTCATTGGACTAGACAAGGGAACAATGTTTTCATTAAGTTCAATAAGTTATCTAGAAATTTAAAGAGTTTTGAGGTAAACTTAACTGCTCTAAAACTTTACATGTCTTTCCAGGTGCAGTATAAATAATTTGCCTATCAATGTTTTCAAACAAAGGGTTAACAACTTTTTGGTTGAAAACCCTATTTTAACAGCACAGGGGAATTTTTTGATCTTAATCTATTACAAATGTAATATCTTGTATCTATTTGACGAGACTGATGGCATGTAAATGTTGTATACATAGTCAATAAAGTTCTTGATTCTTGCCCTATGACCTGTTACAGGTGTTAGATTTTTCAATAGCTTGCCTGGCAATATGTGGTCTCTGGACCTCTCAAAATTTTATAGCACTGATATAAATACATTGCAGTTTTGAAACATTGTATTCACTTGGACTTTTTTTAATTTTATATTTTTATCGTTGCAATGTTAATTGAAGCATATGCTTCATTTTCGGAATGTTCAGCTTCCATTTAGTTTATTTACTGCCTGATTTTTTATGTTGTTTTTAGACTAGATGCATTCCTGTTGCATGTAACTTATTTGAATATTATTATTTATTATTCATCGAATGTCTGATATTGTATCTTTGATGTGACCTATTTCAAGGAATTGTTTAATGGTCAATAAAATCTTGAATTCAAAATTGTTGTGAAGAATTGGCTTTTGGCAAACCTGTTCTGCTCCTTAGAGGAGTTTTTTTTATTAATTTGAGGCATGGTTCTGCCTGCTTTCAACAGGATGGATGAGTTGAGCGCCTGGCATATTCCTCCTAGTGTTGAGACAACTAGAATACTGTACTGGACTCCTCAGTCCTCACAATCATTGGTGAAAAGTCGCCACCATGAATCGACCATGCTGAGGTAGCAAAACCACATTCACAATTCAAGTTGGGGTCAAGTATAATGGTTGAGAAATTCACCACTAAAAATCAGTAAACTGGTGTAGCAAATTGCAACTTGAGTAATGTTTATGAAATTCACTAGAAATCCACAGTGCTGGTCACTCAATAACTCTGTCTGACCTCATCATTTGTCACTCTGTACTGAATTTTACTAGTTATAAAACAAAGGTAAGTCAAGGTATCACTCTAACAGACATTAGCTCAAAGACTGGAGAAAAGCTAAGTTATATACACAAACTTTTGTTCACGATTCATATTTGTTTTGTCAAAGAATAAGCACAAGTAGATTTGGAAGGTTTTAGTCGCTAGTGGAGAGATGGACGCGACTGATCAATTCTAGTATCGAGTCCAGTATTTGATTAAAGACTTAAGTCGGTGTAATACAAACGAGTCCAACTTATTCGTCTTGTCAAATCACAATTTCCTCCCTACTTTTCCCTTGATGCATGGGGGAGTCGATCCCACACTCGCTTTACGGGCAAGTAAGTAGAATGGAAGGTATTTTTTTTGAGCCTACAAGAGTTGTTATTTAAAGAATGAAAGGCAGAGAGTGGAGCGATGCTTTCCCCAATAGTTAGAAAAAACTAAATAATTCAAGATTTGAAGTTTTAATATAATTGAAGATTAAAATTCATTTGAGCTTTAGATTGTAGATTATTTTTTTAAACACAATAAGAGGGTTTCCATAATTAATTGTTTGTTACAGAAAATCTTGCCCAACCTCATATGATATTAATGATAGTACCATTACTTCATACCACACTACTAAACCGGTGAGTTGAGCCGCTGGGATTTCCCTCACTACCACAAACTTTCCACGACTTGCCTATGTTATTGGAAAAGGTATTTGAAGTAGAAGTAATATAAAGCTCAATCAGGTATTAACCAAATAAGCGGGTGGTTTAATGATAACAAACTAGTTCTAAACCAGGGAAAAACGTGTTTATTGCATTTTTATAATACTAAATCACCCAGCTTCAGTCCTCGGCTTAAAATTGGAAATAAACATCTAGAGGTGAATGATGAAGTAAAATAAGACTGCAGAGGACAGTTGATCTGGATGTCCTGATGAAGGTATACTGCGGTTGCTTTCATTGTGTCATGACATGGTAATATACGGTATTTTAGGGAAACTGTTCAGAAACATAAAGTGTTCCTACTCCAAAAAAAGATTGTTCGAATTATTACCAATTCTCATTACTTTGAGCACTGCAGGCCATTATTAAGAACCTAAAAATCCTTACTTTAGTCTCAGTATTTATATTGGAATCTGCTGCCTTGGTCCTGAAGCACCCGGAATCTTTTAAAAGGAACCATGAAAATCATAAGTTCAACACCAGACAGAACAATAAAGTGCACGTTAAAAGACAAAAAAACAGTTCTGACACATTTTGGCCCACATTATTTTTCAAGTAGAATCTACAACCACTTACTGGAATAAATAAGTAGCTACAGCAACCCCTCGGAATTTAAAAAGAGACTTAAAAACTACCTCTTAGAAGAACCCTTCTACTCTATGGAGGAATTCTGGAAAAAAAATAAAACAAGAAAAAATAGAGAACAATTGATGAGTACGGCCTCACAGGTTTTAGTGGGATACCTTGAAGTATACAAGTAATGTCACTGAGGGTTGCTGCCCATTGTGTCTCCAACCAAACCCTCAAGACAAACGTAAAGAAAGATTACTCATTTTACATCACCATGGTACCATATAAATTGTTAAGTGTGACAAATAAACTTTCTGTAACGGTCTACTATTAAAACTCCTCGTATTCAATAAAAACATTTTATTTAAAAATATAAGTACACAGATAATCAACTACAAGTAACTTTTTCATGATTAAACATTACAAGTTCTTCAGTCTTGTAAAATGTATTCAAAACTAACAAATAAAATAGATACATTTGTTTGGTATTCTCTTTTAAGGATTTAATGGGTGGACACAGAACACCATTGTATGAAACTGCAAGCAGTACAGTATTTAAGAAATATATACAAATTAAAGTATTATTTTAAGTATGATCTATCTAGTTACACAATTTTATTTCAACCTCTCTGTAACAGACAACCGAAAAAGTTTATGCATTCCAAAAGAGTAATAACACATTCAGTCATGCTTTCTAAACAATTTTCTTATAGAATTAAATGAAAACAGTACATACGTAAGATGATTAACCTATGTTTGTAAGAAGGTTGGTATGTATTTGGCAGTGCTGAAATAGTGAAAACATCTAATATCAAATCTTTAAGAAAATAAATTTCTAAAAAAGTTTAATAATTTACACAGCTAAGAGGTGATAAACTTTTAAATAATTCTCAAATTTATTAAGATATACAGTACAGTAACTTAAAACATTCTAAATTACATTTGGTCAAGACCTGTAATAAATGGCCTTCAAAACTCTTACCGAGAAGTACAAAGTCTGACATCTAAATATTACCAAGATATAGTAGTTAAAGAAAACTTTCTCCTAAAATCATAAAATTATGAAATTTGTTATATTGTAAAAGAAAATGTACTGAAAATAGCTAAAATTATCAATAATTTAGTGAAAATTATGAAAATAACTAACCTTTATTTGAATTTAAATAACCCAACAGTCACGTGTCTATTGAAATCATAATGGTAACCTGACATTGCACCCATAATGTGTGATTCTTTTTCTATTTATATTTTCCAATCTTTCAACTTTAATATAATATTTTTGATTACAAAACCTATTGTATAAACAAAAACCATAGCCTATCAATTAAAATGTCTGTCAAATTTTACGTTATAAAATAATATTATTTTGACAGTGGTGGAGTAAGAAAATTACTTTTATGTAACTTTTCACTCGGTATTACTTAAGGAATAAAAATCTATAAAAATGGAGAGAGTCTTAAATATTACCGTATTTAGTTAGCGTATCCTACGCTAATAAATAAAAAAATTAAATAAATAAATAAAATAGAACAAATATTGTATGTAATTATTTTATGAATATGCATGTTTGTTTTTATGGCTAGACCAACATATTTTAATTTCCCATCAACTATTTTATAACTGTACACCTCCTATTTAGTGATTAGATACAGGGTGATTCACGACAAAGTGCAGAAATTTCGGGAGGTGATTCTATATATGAAATATACAAAAAAGTTCAAATCAACATAGGTCCTAAAATCCTTCTTTTAGCCGCTAGCCGCCATTTTGTTTTTTACACGTAATAATTTTTATCTCCGTAACGGATTGATGGATTTACTTCATATTTGGCATAGACCTTTATCACAACAACTTTAGTTTTAAGAAAGAAAATTATTATTTTTCGATGTGTATTTTCAAAATGGCAGCCATTTAAAAACTTAAACCCAACTTTCTCAAAACCAGCAAATTTCATCAAAATTTTAAAAACTACAAAAAAGTTGAGAAATTAAATTATCTAAACAACGATACCAAGTTTGTAAAAATATGAAAACGGAGTTATTGATATTTTTCAGCAGAAAAACATCAATTTTGCATTATTATCAATACAAAGTTATTGAAATTTCCTTATAAAATCTCAATAACTGTAATTTGTTGTCAAATCTTTACAAACTTGCTATTGCTGTTTAGATAGTTTAATTTGTCAACTTTTCTGTCTCTTACAAAGTTTTGATTAAATTTGTGGTTTTTGAGAAATTTGAGTTTAAAATATTAAAATGGCGACCATTTTGAAAATACACATAGGAAAATAATAATTTTCCTTCTTAAAACTAACATTGTTGTGATAAAGGTCCAAGCCTAATCTTCTATACTTATTTAATACGCCAAGGGTTTTTTGTGTTGAGAACTCCTCCTACAATTTTCATCCGATTTTCAAGTTTTTGGTGTCGTTGGATAGGGCTTGGTCTGTTGTTGTTACAGAAATAAAAATTATTACATGTAAAAACAAAATGGCAGCTAGCAACTAAACAAAGGATTTTAGGACATATGTTGACAACTAGTTTTTTCTTTATTTCCATGTGAAGAATCTGCTCCCAAAATTTCTGCACTTTGTAGTGAATCATAAAGTATTTACCAATAGAATAAATTATTTTCACACATAGATATAGTTATTTAAGCTTGTACAGAACCATTCGCAGAAATAAAAATGTATAGATAACATATATTTCGGTGTTTCATTTAAAATGTCTAAAATCATTGCTTTTAGTGAAGGATTAATGGTTTACTTTTTATCTAAAAAGTTAGTGCTGTTGTTGTTTGTTACCTACAATGTATTACCGGTACACATCCATCAGATGATGCAAAGTTATTTTTATAACATTAAAAAATAATAACAATCTGAGCTAAACAAAATTTCGATTGCACTAACCGTGTTTCAAGAATAAGTGAGCACAATGCATAACTCTAACTAAAAATTACGATATTGGATATATAATGCTACTTCGATCACAAGTGCAGCAGAATTTTGTTTTGATTACTTCCAAGAGGAATTGAGTAGTATTAGATCCACTGTCAAAAAATAATAATTTATATCAAATGCATTTAAGAAAGGGCATTTTTCTGCTGATGGCTTTATTTATATTTTTTTATCTTAGGTTTATTTTTTGTAATATAAAAAAGTATCAAAATCTATAAGCCTATTTAACCTAGGCCTAAAATACCTTACCTCGGTATGTGTGTGTTTTATGATTTAAATTTTTATGTTGTTTGATGCATTAAAATGGTTAAAAAAAAGTAGGCCTATGAAAGGTAAATTAACATGGATTGTTATTTAGTAAAACAGACCTTTCTTATAAAGTTCTCCTACATGTTAATTTTGGGTGTTAAAAACTATGAAGAAACAATTTAGATTCAAGAAGTTTTATAAATGAGTATGATAATTAGCGGTACATTACTACATTACTTGTTTCCTGGCATGTAACTGTAAACTTGAAAGTTTTATAAAATAAATCTTTGGAAATAGCCTACGTTAAGATACATTACAACAGAATATTTAAAAATATTACTGAACACAACTTATCTCCCTATTTTACTTATTCGATGCAATTTACTCAATAGTAAACAAGAAGTGTCAACTAAAAACATAAAAATACATTTTTCACAATTAATTACAGTAATTACAAGTTTTATAATTCATTTTTACAAATACTAAGTAACAGAAATTAATTTACAAACACAAAATTACAAAATTGATCACAGTTGTCATTTTATGCTTTTTAAATTATTCCTTAATAATAAAACTATTTGCAACAACAGAACAAACTTATGGTTATAAAGACTAGTAATAAACTGAAAATCATTCAACCACATTCAAAACTTAACTTTTGCTGTAGATTCTGAACTCCAAATCCTGACTTTATCACAATAAAAATAAAAACAATATTTTTAACCAGTTACAATATTTTTTACATATGAACTAAGAGTGTAACTGTTACTTTCCTCACTGACCAGAACAATTCAGTAAAGAAAGTTTTTGTTATTAATGTTTTTGTATGGTGCATTTTTAAATAAATGGGCCTAACAAGAATTTACAATTTTACGAAGACAGATGGTTGAAACATTAACAGTGTGCTGGAAGCTGCCTCTACCCGTTAATAAGTCAAATGAATTAATACTGTTATACTACTATGTCATTTTACTCAAAAAAATCTTTGATGGTGCCCCAAATTATGTAGTTATTAGTTAATTATCAGTTACTCACGATACTTTTCTACAGTTTTAACATATCACGTTCGATTCGATCCCTAAGAACTGATCCCCGCAAGACGTCCCATGACTTCAGCAAATACAAAAATAAATAGGCTTATGATTATCTTGACAACAACTGTACAACAATAGTTTGGTGCTGACCTGGCGCTAATGTTCAGTCCCTAAGGAGCGCTCGCGCCCGTGGGGTCAGCTTCCTCACGCGTCCTCTACTGCTGACGCTGATTGCAGCTGGCCTTACGTCACTATCCGAGTCTTCACTCACATCACTCTTACTATTGGTCTTCACACTTTTCCGTGTCCGCAAGTTTCGTGTTCTTGAACCTTGGTCACTCCCGCGGGATCTCTTGGACCCGCCACTGTTCCGTAACCTCCCGGTCACACCCTTGCCCGACCCCCACTCCGTAGAATCTGAAGATCTCCGCCTTTTTCTCCCTCGGCAGTTGAATTTGCTGGAAGGAGGAGGCGAGTAGGCTTCATCATCGTCGTCGAAACTTTCACCGTTCACGACTTCTTCAGAGTTTTCACTATCGCTAGAGTTTTCCAAGTAAAGAGCGGAACCGTTCACCACTCTTTGACTTGTTCTTCTGGTTTTCTGATGGACATTTTCATCTTCACTATCATCTGTGCTGTGTTCCGCAAGATTCTTCTTTGTCATTTGCCGCAAAGGATACTTTCCTTTCATTGTGGTATTGTGGCGGTTTGAATTTCTAGTGTGCCGAGTTGCTGCAACCTTGTTGTTGTTCACATTATTACTATCGACAATATTTTCTTTGGAGTTTTCACTATCGGTTTCTTTGGATATTCTCTTCGGATATAGAACCTTGACACGTCTTCTAACAGGTTCCTTTTCCTCCTCCTCATCTTCTTCTTCTGGTTTGAACTCATCAGTTTCGTTATCAGATTCATCCTCACTGTCATTATTGCTGTTATCTTCGTCCTCGACCTCATCACTTCCTTCTTCTCCTTCCTGGTTTTCTTCCTCTCCTTCTTCTTCACTTCCTGCTGCACTATTGGCTGTTGTGTTTTCAGTTTCATCCTCATTGTCTGATTCACTATCAAGCATGGTTCTTTTACTTTTGTTATACCTTTTGCTGACACTATTGCTCATCTCCTCCTCATCATCTTCTTCACTCGTTTCCTCTTTCTTCTCAACATGGATCATCTTAGCACGCTTCACGACAGTACCGCTATCACCTGATTTACTTGTCGATGGCATACTGGGATTAAAGTTACTTAATCTCACCACTACATGGTTGGTTACCTTTAGTTTCAAATTTTCATTTTCTTTTTTGTTGGTACCATTAATTCTGGGTTGGCGTGCCACTACTTTTCGTTTTCTTGAAAACCCATTTATGGCTGAAACAAAACCAAATACAATAAGGCCCCTTGTCAACCTTCATCTAAATTTTCAACACCCTCCAAAAGCTGGTGCACACATGGGATCCAAATTTAGTGTTAAGTTTCGCATTAGAAAAAAAAGAAAAAAACAGGTAAACAAATTTCTCAATATTTTTTACTCTTGAGTCTCTATCTTCCTAACTATGAGAGACAGGGAAAAGCTCCATAAATGGATGATTTAAATTTGAATTGTTTACGGTGTGCTGCAACACTTTGGATGAAAGTCTCACTGCTCATTTTTGAAGAAGAAATTGTGTTTACTTGGATGATGCTCATAATAATACACATGCAAAAACTCAGTTTAATTGTTGTTATATATATTATACAGGATGTCCTGTAATCATTCGGACAATGGTACATGGAACTATAGCTTAGGTCAAGTCAAACACATTCCACCATAGGAAAATGGGTCTCTGATACATAGTCTATCTGGCTGTATGTGTTAAAAAAATCCATTACTCCTAGGTGGTTTGAGGTAGAGCGTTGACATTGTGCACAAATGTCTTTCCTAAAATTATACCTAAATTTCATTATTTGCTTCAAAATGGCGGCCATTAAAAATATTTTATGCTAAATATGAAATCTGTTAAATAAAAAAAATAAATAACCACACAAATGTAAGCCCATTTTATGTAGATTTCAATATCTTATTGGTCAAGATTTAATTAAGAACAACAGGGCAACAGAGTGATTAATTCTTTTTGTAATGCATGATCACATTTCCCATGAAAATTATTATCATTTTACATTGTTTAAAAGGGTAAAAGTGGTCATGCATTACGAAAAGAATTAATTTCTCTATTATTATTTATCTAATCTTAACAAATACGATATTATTGCTATATAAATAAAATGGGCTAACTTTTATGCACCTCGCAATATTTTTGTAACAGTTTTCATGGAATTTGGCGTCAAGTATTTTAAAGAGCAGCCATTTTGAAGCAGCTAATGAAATTTAGGTAGAATTTTGCACAAAGACAGATCTTAATAGGAAAACATTTGTGCAAAATTTCAACACTCTCCCTCAAACCGTTTAGGAGTTAAGGATTTTATGTAAAAAAAAAAAAAAAAAAAAAAAAAAAAAAAAAAAACACACATACAGAAGATAAAAATGAACAAGGCACCAGAGATTTATGTTCCTATGTTGAAATGTGTCTGTCTTCACATAATCAATAGACCGTTGTCCAGAGAGTTCAGGACACCCTGTATAACCTTTTTATTTTGGACTATTTCAGGATAAACCCTTGACATTGAATGATTCTTTTAAAATAATTTGATGTTTCATAATTAATTAGCTTACTGTGAAAGCAATTTTTTTTTTTTTTGAAAAAAAAACTGTACCAACCTGTATTAGACGTTTTGGAAGGGTGGTAATCGGCATCACTGTCATTATTGCTTTCTTCATTTTCACTGTTCTCCCTGAGTCTCGAAGGCCTCTTTACAGCTAAATATAACAAATGAAAATTATTTCCAGGATTGACATTTGATTCTAGGCATTGACATTAATAAAATACAATAATAAAAAAAGCGTTTGAGATAACTTGCATTTCAGGCTGACAGGCTTCTTTTATAGTTTTTTTCTAAAATCCACTCACACGCTTAAACCTGAGAGTTGTACGATTGTTTCTCCAGTAAATACCTAAATATGATGACTAACTGTTGTCACCTGATATGATGTTTGATAACTTTTTCAGATGACCTCATAGTGGATCATATGATTTGATAGACTTACCACAGATAAGTGTAACCTAGAATTTTAGCGACTGATATTATTACAAATATTATTATTGAATTCTTTGAAATAGGGTGAGTTTAAGTAGCAGTAAAGGCAGTAAACGTTTAAACTTAATCACATTTCACTTGCCCTAAACAAGTAAGTCATCAATGAATTGGATAAAATGGTAAAAATATAATATGAACTACACAAATAGTTCTGTATGAAAGTAAAATGCTAAAGGAAAACATACACAATATTAAACAACAACATACACTTCAATGTGTAATTTATGCTACATTAATAAGATTAAGATGATCACCAAATAAACTCTGAGGTAAATTTATAAATTTTAAGGTGCCAACACAATAAACGCAATTTTATATTTAATGGAATCTAAAACAACAAATCAAATCTCTTACATCTAGAAGAAGTTCCAGGATTTTCTTCATCCGATTCTATAAACCTTTTTCTGTTCTGCCTTTTGTTTCTCCCTAAAGCATTCAATAAACTCGTTAATAATGAAAAATTAAGTCTTAATTGGTCTCTAACGAATCTAACCCAAATTGTACATCATCAAGGCCAAATAAATTCTAACCTCTGATAACAATTTCAATTAAGCATAAAATAATTCTGCAAAATTACATTAAAAAACCAATATAACAGGTGAACAAGACTTTTTTTTTCCAAAATAAACTAACATTCATAACTTAATCAGGTTCAGTGTTACCTAGGCAATCACCTTGAAAATTATCAACTCTTACTTATATCCTGATCTAGAACTAGAGGTGTACGGATCTCCGAAAAGTCCGTTCGGTTTAAGATCAGATCGGATTCGGATATCCGATCAGAAGATTTGATTAATATCCATATATTCGGGTCAGAATTCCAATTTTTCCGGATAGATTGTATATCTGGTGTTAAAAACAAGATCAATGCACAAACACTGTGTTTTGCACGGTGGGGATTCTGCATAAAATGGTGACGATGCGACGTCACGTCTAAAATTACGTCCAAAGTACTGAAGCAGATTAAGTCAGATCATAAACTAAACGGGCAATAGTCACGACAACCAGCTACCAAGGTTAAGTGTTTAACATTCAGCTAAGCCATTGATAAAGCGTCTATCTGAAACCTCCTGCTTGGAGCGCCAGCAGTAAAAATACACATATTTCAGGGCTTGGCCAATCACGGCAACTCTAGAAGCTCTAGTTTTTATTCCACCAGCTTGAATCGCTAGTGTCATGTTCTTTTGAGCGCTAGTAATTGGGGGAATATTCAAAAATTCATCATTCAAAGTTTCGTGACTCAATATAAGATTAAATTTTATGCAGATTACGATTGCGTTTGATAACGAACTTGTGAAGGCATTGGATCGCGATTCAAAAATACGTTGAAGCATACGTTGTCATCTTTATTTATTTGCTCTTCAATGTTGAAAGATTATGTATACCTCTGATTGTATTTTATACTCTTTGAACATTTTTATTGTCTCTTAATTATTGATGTATATATGGACGGGGAAAAGAAAAAGAGTGTTGTCTGGAAGTCTTTTGCGAAAACTAAAAATGACTGTTGACAGAATGCTCAGTATACATGCTGAAGCTAGGTTATGTTTTATACTATCATTTTGGTTGCAAATAAAATTATAATTTTGTTAAAAGTCCTGCTTTTTTATATTGTATACTGGGATCATACGAAGATGTTGTTGGGGTCCGTGCACCAGTGTTCAACAACTCGGAGAGTTCGCTGTCCGTCGGGCTGCACTTGTTTTTGGAGTCGCAGAAGCGCTTTCGGCGAGCAGTTTGAGTAGCAGTTGACAATGGCAAGCCGCCGAAAGCGCTACTGCGACTCCAAAAACAAGTGCAGCCCGACGGACAGCGAACTCTCCGAGTTATTGTATACTGGGATGTTTGCCTGGTCAGTTGTTTTGGTCTATGACAACTCTCTTTAGTTAGAGCTTAGGTTAGTTTAAAATAATGTTGACACGTTCATTTAGGCCTAGGGCCAATTAACATTTACGTTGATCATGACAAATTAAAAACTCACTTTGTCTTAAAGTTTAAAAATAGTTAAATTAATTGATTTTGATATTCCTAAACTGTTTTTAAACAAGGCCTAGGCCTAACTTAAAAATGACTGCGCAAAAATCCCAATTCGAAAACTATCCGACCCGATCCTGTTACTATCCGATCCGATCTTGTTACTATCCGATCTGAACCGATCCGAATCTTAACTATTCAAAACGAATCTGATTTGAAAAAATTTCACTATCCGCACACCTCTATCTAGCACACTAGGGGCCGTTCATAAATTACGTTATCGCTTTTTGGCCATTTTTTAACCCACCCTCTCAGAAAAATTACATCATTTTTAACAAACCTCCATAAAAAAATAATGCTTTTTTCGTCAAAGCTACTTAAGTTCTATTCTTTATTGATTTATTAAGCCTATCAATTAACTTTTGAACCCCATTTTGTTGAAGTTTGTTGAAAGAACTATTCAAACTGGATATTTTCATTTACAAACCACTGTAGTACAACATTATTTATAGGATTGGAAGTTGTTGAAAACACGACGTATTTCAATAACCCCCTCGTCTGATATGTGTGATCACTGCTCTCTCCTTCTCCTGTCCCTTGCAGGTGCCAAGGTCATTAACCCCGCCCCGCTCCTGCCATTCCTTATCACTTCCTTTCCCATTGCCACAATAAAGCAAGGAAACATAATGCTCAGTTCACGTTGTATTACTTTTTTAACCTTTAACATTTTATTACTTGTTTACATACATCAAATCACTATGAATGGTTAGTTAAAAGTTTATTGATTGAGATAATCATAATTTGGTAATAATTATTCATTATATAAGATTAACTGTAATAAAACAAAAATTTTTAGAAAATTTGTTTTATTAGACATAACACATGCCAACATGTAGGTAAGAGATAAAATATGAACGCGATGAACGCTACTTGATAAACTTAAAACATTGACCAATCAAATCTGAATTTACCTTCAGAAATAAAGCCAAAATGACTTTCAGAATGGAAAAATAAACTAAAATAAACTGTAAAACAACGCCTGAAAATATTTGTTTTTTTTCTTAGATAATTATTTTATAATAGATGAATTGTGTATGAATTTATCATTGTTTTGCTGTCAAAATTTGATATAAAACATCATTTTCTAAATGACGTCATATCAAAGCAGCCCAACCCCCCCCCCTTGCACATCACCCTACCGTCATTCAATCTGGACACCCCTCCTCCTATTTTCAAATGACGTAATTTATGGATGGCCCCCTATATAAAACGCCATATTGTATTTTTTTTTTTTTTTTAATTGTCTTCAAATTGGTCTTACCTGACTTTAACCTTGAAGATGAAGCACCCTTCCTTGGACCTATAATAAATTAAACAAATAAATTAATATAAAATATAAATATGTTATGAAATACTTAAAGTATTAGTAATGTGAACCCTGATAATTTTACAAAACAGTTAAGAGGAAATATCTATTTATTTCAGTAATATTATTCTGATCTTTAAACTTTTTTTCTACAAAGAAATAGTTAGTATTTAAAGGTTTAGTTAAATAATTGCTGCATATTTTTCAATGTCAATTGTATTTTAGAGACCAGATCTGAGAAATTTTTACCATCTAAAAATGAACTCCAAAGTATTTTATGTACAAATATGTATTATAAAATACAAAGTACAGATTCCGTTCGGTTTCAGATTGGATCGGATATCCGATCATAAGACGCTCCTCCGATCAAACAAATGCTTTGATGTTCATTATGAGATACCGGTTGATTGCAGTTATTGTATGCCAGTATGGCAGTATACACAAGGGATTCGGCTACACTCGCTCAAGGGGGTTCGGCTACACTCGCTCAAGGGGGTTCGGCTACACTCGCTCAAGGGATTCGGCTACACTCGCTCATCTCACTCACCTGGGGGCTCGTATTCACTCACGGAGCCGTTGCCATCATCGGACATCAACAGTTTTCTTCTTCTTTGTACTTTTCTCCCACCTAAAAAATATTCAAAAGTGAATGATATATAAAATTTTGAATATTAAACTTCACAATTCATAAAAAACACAATTTATCCAAATCTTATTTTTATTTAGTAAACTTATTATAATTTTTGTTTCGAAATAAAAAAAATTGTAACACACCACTTTTTATCATTGTAAATTTTTTGCATTGCCATTTTTATAAAGCTCCAAGGAATATAAATTATTGGAATATAATTATGCATCTAATTTTTTTTGTATAATTCAAGTGAACTGTGTATCTGCTCTTTAAAATCTATACTTAATTAATACGCTAAGGGTATTTTTTTTTGTGTTGAGAACTCCACCTACAATTTTATCAACCTGTGTTCAAGTTTTTTGGTGTCGTTGGATATGGCTTGGCCTGTAGTTGTTTCCGCCAAAAATTGATGAAAATCGGACATAAAATAAGGACCCTATACACAAATTAAATTTTAAATTTCCCCATTAGAATAAAATTTTGTTTGGGTTGAACATATTAAACTTCTGTTAATGTACAGCTGTAAATACGTGTAGTTTTTGTGGTTACTGATATTCAAAATATTGGATTGGTCGGATGTTGTTGATTTAGAACTAAATGTGTTACTTTTGAATTGTATCAAAACAAATTGCTCGATTTCGAGCAACAAGTAGACTAGTTGTTTCGATAAGTATGGAGCTAAAACTTCAAAATAAAACAAAAATATTGAAAACAGCCAAATAATGAATAAGCTACATTTAGAATTTAAATTTTAAGTTAAAATGCTTAATTGTTTTATAGGGACGATAAGACCATGTTTTTCAGTTGAATAATTTACACAGTTCAATCTAAAAAACAAAAAAAAAAAAAAAAAAAAAAAAAAAAAAAAAAAATACCCTCATTGCAACAGATTAGTAATATTAATTTTGATCAGATGGACCTGTAAAGAAAATTTCATCACGTGCTCATAAATAAATTAACCCCTTGACTCCCGGGAATTTCATTAGTTGTGTAATCCCCCCAGCCCGGGTTTTTAATGCAGTTTTGCAGGCTTTCATAAATAAATTTGTACAAAATCTAAAAATTCAGTAACATACATGTATTAATATTTTTCTTGATTGGGAAAAAAGGGGAATATATAAATACCAATAATTTGATCCCAAATCAATAACAAAATTTTATTATAATTTTTTTGAAAAAAAATTCTTATAAAATTTTTAAGTCAAGTTTAAACAAGATAATCAAAAATTACTATTTATTATTATCCAATTGTAGAGAATTTACTTCCCTATCAAATAAAGTGAAAAATATATTTGATGTAAAAAAGTACTACTTGAAAAACAAAACACTTTTAGGCATAAGCCTAGAGAAAGATTGCAGGTTAGAACTAGCAAAGAGTATGAAAGTCCTACATACACAGATAATACACACTGTTTTTTCAGCACTAACACCTTCAAAATCTACACCAGACACATCACTAAACCTATCTTCAACTAAATACCACGAAATTTCATTATCACAGAGTGAACGAGAGGGTTCCGCACAATTCGACATTGTTTACAAACAAACCATTGAAGTTACAGTTAAGTTCATAACAGGTGATTTTGTCACGAAATAAACATGTGTGTTTCATCGATCGCTGCAGTGATGCAGGTCACAATAGCTCAAAACAAAAAATACTACAAGAAACGGCATTCTTTCCCGAACAGATCAACACCAAACAAGGCAATATTATTTTTCTTCAAGTGATCGTAATAAGCACGGGAAATTGTAACTACACTCGGCCGCGTATACGCGGCCGTGGGCTACCGGCGGGACTACTGCGCGGACGCGTATACGCGCCCGTGGGATTCAAAGGGTTAATGTCTATTCTCCATATGATAAATGATACATTAAATGATAGGGAAAGACAGGTATGCTGCCATAACACTAAAAGTAGGTATTTTTAGCATAAAAAATGTATTTCGACCACATTAAGCCATATACCAAGTTTCATCAATATCTCTCCATAAATAAAGGAGTTTGCCCAATTTTCCATATGATTAACATGGGAAAAGAGTATGCAGGTTTGCTGCCACTATAATTACAAAAACCAAGATTTTTTACCATACATGGATGGATCTTATCTAAATGAAACTAAATAGCAAGTTTCATCCAAAATTTAATAATTGATAAACTACATGCTTTATTAGTCAAATAATTTAGACGTTTCACTCAAAAAGAAAAAAAACTTCAATTGGGAAATAAGTTGAAGCTTTTCAAGCAAAAAAGTAACAAAACAAAAAAAGTATTTATATGAGCAAATGTTATTGTCACTCTGAATAAATTTGATTGAAATTGTGAATTAATTTGATATTTATATTAGGGATCGACGGGAGTGGATTTTTAGTTCGGGACGGGACGGGAATTTTTATTTCCCGTCCAATTTCGGGACGGGATTGGGACGGGATTGCTCTTCTCGACGCTATCGGGAAATATTCGTTTTGACTTTTATCTGAATGTTGTATAAAGACAAATTAATGTTAAATATCAACTGGTTCTGTTTCCAAATTGTTCCACTTGTTTTTGTATAAGTTACAATGAACCTCCTTTGTTGAAAAGATTTAAAATATCTAATTTTTAAAATTGCAGTATACAATGAGATAAGGATAAAATATAAATTTTCTTGTAACCAAAAAATTTTTAATCAAATCACTAAACAATATACATATAAAAAAATCCATTAAAATTTTTATGAAAGTTTTGTTGAATGAAATATTAAACGTTTTCTATAAAGAACGAAATGAAAAATTACATACATAAAAATATAGATTAAAACAATTGGAAAATTTTAAAGAAAACAAAACTGTATAACATAAATAGGCCTAAGGCCTGCTTAGTTAAAAAAAATGATATTATAATAAATATTCACACTAAGGAATGAAGTGATTCAACAAACCAAAGCCATTTATAACCCCAAGAAATGTTTATTTTTTCAATTTTTATACTTATTGATTTAACTGAGACAGGTTCTTACTTACAGATTATCTTAATAATTGAACTTTAAAAATATACACTATTTGACCTAATTATTTTTATTCCTATGTATTCATTTAGCTATGTTTTGCTATTTAAAAAAATAATGAAAAAATCAATAAAAACAATGAAAGTTTAAAGGGCGAGGTCCCATTATGTCGATTCCCATTGTTCCTACAAACGCAAAATCGTCCCATTATACCTACACATGAAATCGTCTCATTATGTCGACAAAGTGGCGGGAAAATGAAAAGTTCAAATCGTCTCATTATATCGACAATTTCTTCAGATCGTCCCATTATGTCGACATTTCAGTTGTAGACACAATGAGACGAAATCGTCTCATTGTGTCGACACGTTAAACCGTCCCATTATTCCTACACACTAAAATCGCTCATTATACCGACATTTGAAATCGTCCCATTATTCCTACAGATCGGTTCTTCGTTCAGAACGGCTCAGAAGAACGACTCAGAGAACGGTTCTTTGTTTCGCGTTCCGCCGCTAGAGCTCACTCTGATCGCTCTTGCTGCGAACGCCTTCACGCCTTCATGCGCGAGTGAAAATTTGGTTAGGTGGCGTCGGGCATGTCGACGAGTTGGATGGGTGCCGGCCAGCCGTTTCACGTACAGTAAAAGGGATGGGAACGAACCGCACGCACTTATTTTCCTCCGTCCAACACACGTAAACGAATTACCATATTATTCGGTGAGAGTACTTAATGGTTCTGATATAGTTAAACCTTAATTTGTATTGTTTATTATTATAATTAAAAGTGAAATAAATAGAAACTATCCTTTCTTATTATTGTAAGCGTAGAGGTACTAAATTTTAGTGATTTTTATGTAAGTATTTTATGTGTTAACAATATTTGTCCTCTTTGTTGTTAGATTTAAATTGAAAATAGTCAAAACTGGAGATTCTAAGGAATGTAAAAAATGTTACTTGTAGTATGGCAAGTAGTAGGATGTATTGTTATACCAAAAATATTTATTCTTTCCATTCGTTCTGTAACATTATCTATGGCAAATCAAAGATATATAGGGTGTTTCAGAACTCCCTACCAATATTTCAGGGCATTGTTCCTTGGTTAGAAATATATCAAAATATCATATTTAAATTGTCCGAAAGTCTTTAGTTACACAGCCGCTATTTTGTTTTTTTTTTTTTTACTTGGTAATTTTTATTTCCGTAACGGATAGTTCTATTAAAATCATATTTGGTATGAATCTTTATCATACCAATGTACATTTTCAGGAAAAAAAGTATTTTTTCCACGGTATATTTTAAAAATGGCGGCCATTTCAAATTTTCAAACTCAAATATCTAAAAATCTGTAAATTTTATAAAAATTTTACAAGACACAAAAAAGTTGACAAATGTAATTATCTAACCAATAATACCAAGCTTGTAAGGATCTAACAGCAAATAACGGAGATATTGCGATTTTACTCCGTGCAAACATTGACTTTGCTGTTAAAACGGCCTTAATTTGCATTGATTTTAATGCAGAAGCAATGTTTTCACGGAGTTAAATTGAACATCTTAAAATCATGTTGAACATCTTAAAAACTTCAGTAAAATCTGAACATTTTACATATGACATAACTTACCAACAAACATGTAAATGTCTAAGAAACCTCATTTAAAATAATTTACCATCATAAAACATCAATTATCACGTGATTAGTTTTACTAAACATTTAAATACATGTTTATTAATCTCCGTCATGTTATTAATTTAATAAAAAACATTTTGGACCAAACTGATAAATTTTGTTAGAAACGCATTTAAAAGAGTCTAAGACATTTTTGTGCCGAGACATTTTTGCTTAACCTAAAATGCTCAGAGAAAAATTGTAAATTTGTTCCGTGTTATTCTAATGAGAAAAATCTAAATTTCAAACGCAAATATTCCCTAAACTGCTAAAATTACGCGTACAAGATCAAATTGTAAAGTTTTCTTAAAAACCGTGTAAAACTAAAGAAAATTATTTTAAGCGAGGGTTTGTATTTGAAATTACTCTCGGTGGATAGACCGCTTTACCTATAAAGGCACAATGGTTTAATATTATAAATTAGTTTTGTATTTCTTAAAAAGGGTGTAAACATCATTTCTAACGATTGTCACACAGTTCAAATTGAAATTCACACTTAATTGAACATTGAACAAGCTAAGATGGTTGGAGAAGTTCTCAGGGGTGTAGTTAAAATTGTGTAGTGAAATAAATACGAGAACTAATCTTCAAACTTGGCGGAAATGGAGTGAGCTAGTTCAACTACATTACCGACATCTATACTTATTTAATACGATAAGGGTTTTTTGTCTTGAGAACTCCTCCTACAATTTTCAAGCGATTTTCAAGTTTTTGGTTTCGTTGGATAGGGCTTGGTCTGTAGTTGTTTCCGCCAAAAACTGATGAGAATCGGACTAAAAATAAAGGCGCTATCCACCATTGAAATCTCAAAATTTCCCATTTAAATAACATTGGGATTGAATATAGCTATTTGTGTATTAAGAGCGCAAATAACGTCATTGCCGCTCGAGAATGTAGTTGGCCGCACGAAGCGTCAGCTGAGTGCGGCCAAACATTTCGAGAGCGGCAATGACTATATTTGTGCTCGTAATACACACAATATTTTTCCTACCACCATATTTACAACCGATTAAATGTATTTAATAAACGTACACAATTATATCAACTTTAAATTTAACTTCATTAACTTTCATTAACTTAATAACTGAAATAAATCGTAATCACTTGCATAGATGTGTAACCGGAAGTTAGTGTTATCAAAATACTGACCGTGAAATCAGCTGATTCAGAGCAAAGCAACTACAATTAATTTGTAATAATTATGGTGATTGTCATGTGGTTTCTGACCAATAGAAACTAGTCTGTGTTGTGACGTCACCTTCTTTACCGTTCTAACCTATTGTAGATTTAAAATAACCTTGATTTAGCGTGCGCCAATGTTCCATTACCGCTGTAGAGCGGAAAAGGACCGGAAAACGGAAATGAACTGTTTTGCGTAGGATTACAGCTGTGGCAATGTGATTATTTCCATGCAGTGGTAGGAAAAAGCATTTTAAACATCTGTTAATAATCAGCTGTAATTACGTGTTGTTTTGGTGATTAAAGATATTCACTATAGTGGATTGGCCGGATGTCCTTGATTTTGAGCTAAAAGTAACATTTGTATTGTATTAAAGTAAATTGCTCGATTTCGAGCAACACGTATACTAGTTGTTATTACTGTTACTGACGCAGGTGGCGCGATAGATGGACGATATGGGAACTAAACTATGGTAAATTATTCCCTTGCGAGCTTGTTATTGCTGCATTTTTGTTCAAGTTGGCAGCTTTTTTAATTTTATTTGTATGCACACAATTTTACGTAGGTAGGTGCATAACTTCCAATCACGTAGTTCAGACAGTGGGGTCAGAAATGTGTATACCTAAGTGAGTCAGTGAGTTACAACTGCGGCTGTATATATTATAGATACAACCATCCATTACGGAAATAAAAATAAAAAGTGAAGAAAAACAAAATGGCGGCTGTGTGAGTAACTAAAGACTTCCGGACAATTTAAATATGATATTTAGATATGTTTCTATATAACCCAGAAACAATCCCCTAAAATATTGTTACGGAGTTCTGAAACACCCTATATATTATACGTATTTGCATAAGTGTACCATTTAATAAGTAATTAATTGAATAAATTTGTGTCATGTTTAGGAGCCATATTTTGATTTTATGTAATGTAGTTAAAGATGTTGGAAAACATCTCTAATAGAGTTTATCATTTGTGTTTTCTATTGTATGTACTTTTTGTTATTTTGAGGATATAAATAAAAAATATAAATGAATTGCATTCTTAAAATAAATATCGGTACCATCAGTAAAACATTTATTAGAGACGCCGTTATTGGACACGTTACAAAAAGTTCAGATGTGAAGATCGGTCTGGAACCCGGACCAATTGATCTGGAGAAAGTCACACTACCGACTGCGCCACAAACACTGTTGTTTAGGGAAGTAAATGTAAAGCATTAGATCGTTGCAAACGACAAATTGATTGCACAAAATTTCCGATACTGTACAGCCGTTTCTGTTAATACAAATGTGAGCAATTTATTTAAACTAAACCTTTAAAATTTAGTTTTAATTTTAAAGCAATCAACTATTTTACATAATTAAGCAACTTTCTTTCCATTTGAAGGATAATACATCATAATAATTGTAAACGTTTTTAGGTACTGACGATAATATACCAAATCCTTCATGAGCTTTCTCCTACAGAGTTCATCCACTCTGTATCTAAATACCTCGTGTGTTTACAATCAGCTGATTGAAAGCGTGTAAAATAAATAAATTGTAAAGGTTTGAAAATGTTGATATTTTTAATTTAAGGAAGTAAGATAATGTTAAAGTAAATAAAGTCTGCTAATATACAAAGGTTTTCGTTTTATTTGGTACAAACTGCGTGTAAATTGGTCCAGTGGAAGTCTCAGACGAACTGTCCAAAGGATTGGAAATGTTGTTTTTTTTTCCCATGTTAAATCTCCATAAGAAAAGTATATTTTCATTTTTGACCGATTTAACGTAAATATTTTTGAAATACGAATAAAACCTTCTAATATAGAACCAAAAACGTTTATTTTGGTACAACCTGCATGTATATCGGTCCAGTAGAAATCACAGACGAACTGTCCAAAGGTTTTTTACCTTTGTGTTTTAAATATATAGATTGTTATTTTTATTCGGTTTTGATCTCGTCTTACATCAGTAGGCATAAACTATTAACTGTCTTATAGTAATATATGCCACATGCTTTTACAGTGCTATCGTAGGCCTCCAAACAAAGTTATGAAGTTAAAAATGTCGTAGACGTGATGGTGACTAAATTTTAAACTATTGTATTGGTCTTAACCTTTTTCACGGTGACATTTTAGATCAAGATCTTTTTTAAAACCATTTCGTCTTGCTTACCAAAGTAATATGCAAAAGATTTTTCATAATCAGAATACATCATTACACTAAAATTTACAATGACGCTGTACACAAACAAAATATCAGAAACCTCCTAACTAAAACAATCACATTTTATGGGACAGTGAACAATAAGAAACTTATTGCAGACGTTCGTCATTTTATTCTTCTTACTTCATTATTTGTACTTTGTCATTTATATGGCTATATTTTGCTTATTTAAACTGTCTTTGTATTTTGAAATATGTCCCTATGATAGACTCATATTTTATTAAACTATTTATTGTGGATTATTGTCTTTATTTGTTTTTATAACCTTGTTGGTATACCAATATATTGCTTAGATGATGTTTTCACACAAACACTTTGTAGTAGCAAATCAGTCAGTAATGTTATTAAAACATAGTTTTAATTATTGATTTGTAAATTTGAATTGATGTAAAATAAATAGATCTGTACTGATTATGATTGTTGTTTGTTTTCCAAATTATCTGGCCAACAATTTATAATTCTAAATACAAGTAAATGTAGTTAGTATTAGATACAAACATGCTAGACCAAGTTTTGTAAACATGTAATCATGAGATCTTTTGAAAATCAAATCAAGAAGCTAAGCTAACCACGTTAAATTCCCCTGTTTGTAGCGGGCCGCCGCGGAGCCGAGAGGCCGCATTACCGCGTCACGAAGCTCGTGTTCTACCTGTCTTATGATAAAAACTACAATAGCTAATTTTTTCAAAAAATACTTTTCGAAAAAAATAACTTTTTGGCTACATTTCTCTCGCTTACATAACGCACCTGACCTTAAAACAAAAATTTTCCTCGCAATGTAACTTTTTTTATGTCAATCATTAAAATGTACAAAAAAGATTGGAATTTATTTAGTTTTTTAAGTGTCAAGCAGTTTTTATTTTCGAAATAAAACCACACCATTAGCGTCACGCACTATTATGATATGAGTGTGTAAAATTTCAAAGAATTTCGAGCATTTTAAGGTATTTAAACTGCGGTGTAAATGATAAGCGCACATTTATAATTTCTCGCCTTTCCAGCGTCGCTCTACGTTTCTGTATTCAGCTAAGATGGCCGACTTTAGCTTCAAATACGACAATTATTATGGGATAGCCAGTCTATTTAATTCTGTGGTCGCTGTTACACACACACCAGCACGGGGTTGCGTGGTTTGCAAAGAAGGCGAGGACGGTGCCGAAGTAGAAAGAGAGGGAAACAGGTTGTGTCGTTCGACTGCGCATCAACTCTGCGCATGGCCGGGAACGATCTGAATTGAACGACTCTTTTGGCCGGGAACGATCTGAATTGAACGACTCTTTTGGGAACTGTTCTTTTGGGATCGGTTCTGTCGACATAATGGGAATTTTCAAACTTTGGCTTTTCCCGCCTTTGTAGGAATAATGGGACGGTTAAACTTTGTCGACATAATGAGACGATTTCGTTGTGTAGGAATAATGGGACGATTTTGCGTTTGTAGGAACAATGGGAATCGACATAATGGGACACCAAAGTTTATTTTTCCCATTATATCGACACCAACATCGAATCGTCCCATTATGCCGACGTTGTCGACGTAATGGGACGATTTCATGTGTAGGAATAATGGGAAGATTTTGCGCTTGTCGATATAATGGGAATCGGCATAATGGGACTCCACGGTTTAAAGTTATGAACCTCAAAATCTAATAAATGTATTTGTAATGTTTAATTTAAAAAAAAATATATTTAATGGGATTTGAAGTTTTTTTATTATATTAAAATTATAATAAGATACTTTTAAAATTATAAAACAGTAATTCAATTAAAGATAGATTTATTAAACAATACTTTGCCATTTTCCCTTTGATTGGAAAGTCACACAACTTTCGTTGACATTTTGTTTCATTTGTGAGAATTAGACGAATCAAACGAGCCATCCCTTAGTTTTCTACGACAATTGATTCAGAAAGTAGCATTTGGTACTAGGAGCAAAAAACACCCCTCTTGAATAAATTACTGCCGGATGTCGAACAATAGATAAGCTGAACAATAGATCGTCTCTGGCGTCTGTGGAATGTGGGAGCATGTATTTGTGCCGTTCCTCATTAGCAAGACCACAGGCCGCGATCTCCGACCGAGATCGCCGGCCGCGATCGCGGCCGCCGCGCCGTTCGGTAGTTCCCGTCCCGATAAATTCCCGAGTAAAAAAAAACCCCGCCCGATGATCGGGACAAATTTGCTCCCGAAAAATTTCCTGAAATTTCGGGTCCCGTCCATCCCTAATTTATATACAAATTTACAAAATTCGTTAACCCAAATAATTGAATTCTTACCATAATGAATAATGAAATCATCTTTATTCATAAGAACTAGAGATAGCCCACTGGTCGAAATTCGACCAAAAACTCAATTCATTTTGAGCCAATTAGATTAAAATGTTTTCTAACTGGAGCATCTGTTCTTCCTGGATTGCTAGCATTTGTTATTACAACAGCTGTCTTATGATTCAATCAACTATCCTTCTCCCATAAGATTAACATTGGCATTTTGGAAGCCCGTTGGGCGTAGCCCCGTGGGCCGATGTGAATTAAAACGTGATTCTGCTCATCTACAGCATAATACCTTTCTAGCGGTATGCGCGGATTTGTCCAACAATGCACACAAGCTGAGAAAAAAAGGAGGAAATGAAACATTCTTGCCTATTAATATATAGATAAACAAGCATTTATACATGAATAGTGTCCACATGTTATAAAAAAATAATGAAAATTAAAATAATTAAGAATGAACAAAGGAGAGATTATAAAAATATAAATTTAGTCAGAATTATAACAACTACTAATCAATCAGGCCTACTTATGAGTGTTGAATGTTCAGAAAGAAGAAAGAAAAAAAGAAACTGTTAAAATTCAGCCAAAGAGTACGTTGCCTTGTTGATGTCAGTTTTAAATTTTCTGGGAAGACTTCAGAAACCTGGGAAGACTTTTTTGAAAACAACTTAGAGACTACAAAATTGTCAATGAACCTATTTCAATGCTAGCCTTCTCAACACTAGCGACAAGGCCCAAAAACCTTTTTTATGACACCCTATCAATCCTCTGAAAACAACATAACCTAAACGTAAGCACAAACCCCTATCTCTATCAGAAAAGTTAACAATTTTTCATCAAAATATAGGTGGTCTTACAAACAAAATTAACAGACTCAACCACCAACTAAATCACACCGATCACTGTATAGTTGTACTCACAGAGCACGGCCTAACTAAAGATAAACTGATAAATACTCAACTTGATAATTTTGTATATTTCGGGGGATTTGCAAGAACCGAACATCGAAAAGGCGGAGTTGCAATATATGCAAACAAAAACCTAGGCAATGAAATTTCTTAAATGACATAGAAAGAAAGCAAATAGCTTGTGTGTCAAACACAGCTTATAAAAATCAAAGTCAAAACTATGGAAATATATATCCTCAGGAACGCATTACGCATTATCCTCCATTACGCAGCAATCTTGAACTGGCCCTTGATAATCTGTTTAACATTCTCGATGAGATTCCTACCTGGAAAACCCCAGTCATCGTAACTGGGGACATAAATGTGGAAAGCCTGGCTGGTGGGATGACAATAAGCACTTGAAGGAAGTTCTCTTGAGCCACGATATTTATAGAATATCCCTATCGCCAACAAGGATCACCGCCCATTCTAAAACATCAATTGACATGATTGCAACAAACCTGATGCAAACAGAGATTGATACTGCAGTGCTTCCAGCAGGTTTTTCGGACCACACTGCTCAGACATGCACAGTAAACCTGAAACTTGACAAAGCTGTGATACCAAGTACATCTCGAAGGTACTTCAATGCTCAAAACCTCGGAAGACTTAAAAATATTTTAGCGCAAGAAACTTGGACAACTGTTACAAACACTCAGAATGCAGATCAGGCTTACACAAAATTTAACAAAGTATTACGAGAAGCGCTTGATGCAGCCTGCCCCGTAGTACAATTCAAGACCATAGAAAAAAAAAATAGTCCACGTCATGAACCAAGACCAAGAGCGGGAACTCATGAGGCTGAAGGGAGCCTATATGACAGCACTCAATAAATCACTCTTGACGGGCACTGAAGAAAAAAAAAAAAAAAAAAAAAAAAAAAAAAAACAAGCCAATGCCAAGATTTAAAACACCTAAGAAAGGAAGCTTCTATAAACTATATTGAAAATGCAGAAAATAGGACCCGAGCAGTCTGGCAAATAATAAATAACTGCTTCAACAGCAAACCCAAAAAAAACTGCATTAAAACTCTCAATGTAGAAGACTCAGCATTAGCAGACCCCCAAGAAATAGCTGAACACCTAAACCATTTCTTTGCTAATGCTGCTGAAGAAGTTCTATTAAACTCGGAAAGAGAAGCCTTAAAACTAAGTTCAACTTACCCCGAAAGTGAGTTTAGGTCGTTAAACTAACAAATAAAACAGAAGTAGACAAAATTATATCATCCCTAAAATCAAAACCATCTTCTGGGATGGATGAAATATCATCTGGTGGTTCTGAAACATTGCAAAAATGAAGTACTAGTCCCAATAGTTGATGTAATAAACAAGTCTTTTCAGCAGGGCGTTTTTCCCTCCCCACTTAAACACTCCATAATCTATCCAAAACACAAGAAAGGACCCACCTTCCTGACCAGAAACTACAGACCTATTTCACTTATCTCCACACTTTCAAAGGTTTTTGAGAAAATAGTACTCTCAAGGCTGCTTACACACCTTGAAAACAATAGCATTCTACGAGTAACAAGCTGTCAGTAAGGTTTCAGGAAAGGCAAGTCAACCATCACTGCTGTAATAGACCTAGTGGAAACTGTAATTGATGCAACTGAGGAAGGGGCCACAACAGCAGGCATCCTCTTAGACTTTAGTAAAGCTTTTGACAGCCTGAGTCATGCACACCTTCTTGACAAACTACGAGCTCTAGGAATAAGAGAAGCAGCACATCAGTGGTTTCAGAGCTACCTCAGCGGAAGAACACAGATTACTGAGATAACTCATGTAATTAAGAACTCATCTAAAAAAATCACATCTACACAAGCACAGACATCAAGAGGAGTCCCACAGGGGTCTGTCCTGGGCCCTGTTCTTTTCATCTTGTACACAAATAACATTATATCCGTTTTACAGGACAGCTGCGAGGCATTCCTCTACGCTGATGAAACTGCCCTTGTTGTTTCCCACAAGAATGTTAAGGAGTTGGAAGTCGATGCCTATATTGCAGCCAGCATGGCCAAACAATTCGTCGCTTTCCAGGCATATGGTCGTATCTCATTTTCAGTAATTTTTCAGGAGAGCAGAAAAACAAAAACAACACCTACATTTCGTTTCAGAGATTCTGAAAGAATGAACTTATAAACTTTATTTTTAGGCTAGTAATGCATTATATCCTAAACTTTAAGGTAAACACCAAGAGATTTGAAAATGTGCATATAGTTTGAAAATTATATATAAAAACAAGATACGACAGTTTGCCTGAATACATTATGCAAGGTAATATTAGGCAAGGTCAAAATTATAGTTCAGACGAATGGCCGTATCTTGCCTTTTTTGACTGGGTTATATCAGGCAAACAGTCGTATCATCAATTGATACGACCCCTCGTCTGATTCAAATTTACAATTTTTTGAGTTACGACTCATAGGACATTGCCTGTATCTTCTAAACTAGGAGGGATAGAGATACGACGATTTGTGTGATGTGTAGAGGCTGTCTGGGAGATTCAGAAAGTGTCGTAACCTAAAAATCCTTTTTTTTATACGACATATTGCGTGGAAGGCGACGAATTTAGCCATGAAAATGACCTGGTAATAAATGAAGAAAAGATACAACAGCTCTTCTGTGGCCCACAGAGAAAAAATGCTCTGGCATTACCCGACATCTCTGCATCTCAAGAGGCTAAATACCTCGGAAACCTCAATTGGAAACCCCATGTAGACCAGCTATGCAATAAACTTAGCACCGCCCTATATGTTATCAGACGACTCAAACACATTAGCAACACAGAAACTTCAAGAACAGCTTATTTTGCACTATTTGAGTCGCAAATGCGCTATGGGCTGATTGTTTGGGGGTTTTCATCTCAGAATTATTGCAAACTTAGGTTTTCATGACTCTTGCCGGGGAGTATTCAAAAGGCTGAAACTGGAAACAGCAGCTAACCTGTACATTGCCGAGGCAATAACGCATGTAGCCAACAAAGGACTCACCAACTTTTCAGAGGCTCACTCTTATAACACTAGGAACAAAATAAACTACAGATTTCTCCCACACATCATCTAACTGCCTACAAGGAAAACCTACCTACATCGGAGCTAAACTTTTCAACATCCTTCCACCTGAACTGAAACAACAGAAAGGCAACCAGACCTTAAAAGAATCTCTACTTGACTGGCTGCTGCAGGGAGAGTTCTACTCTGTTGAAGAATGCCTGGAGTGAAGCAGTCAACCTAACTGATGAAACTGAAATATTGACCCCATTACTGTACTCTATGTAAATGTAAATAAAGATAATTTTGTCTTGTCTTGTCTTTTATCTGATCTAATGCCAACTGAGACCTTATTGAAAACTTTTAAACCAGAATACATAGTTTCTCAAAAAAATTTTAATTCCCCATTATTGTGAGAATGCAATGACTTCTTATGAGATATTCTTAAAAAGTTGGAAAAAAATATCTTTTAAAATTTTTTGATAGTTATACCGTAATTACTAACAAGAACATATTCTGATACGTACCCCTTTTGTTCAAATTGTTCCATGTGTTTAATATTCTATTCATATTTGTTTCAGCAAGTGCTGATAGTCTCACAGCCATTGTGTAAATCTGCAACAGAAAGAATCAGCATTAGAATATTTACTCCACTGATTTACCCATAGATAGAAAGACTATCTAATAAATGTATTCCTTTTCTTGCTATGGTAGTGCTTTGTAAACCAATGCTGGAATAATTTTTTTAAAAATAATTGGTTAAAACACAACTACTTACAGTAGGCCCTTTTTAAACTGACATTCACAGGTCTGGGCCAAGTTCAGATGACCTAAAACTGTTGACACAAGCAACTACATAGGACTAATGGATAAATAAATGCATTATTGATATAAAATAATAGGGGTGGGCGAGTACTCGAGTTTTCGAGTATCTGTCGAGTATTTTTTGATACTTGAAGCTCGAGCGAGTACTTGTGACTACTCGTTAAAGTCGAGTTGAGTAGTTATTAAATTAAAATATAGCATTTCTGAAATGTTATTCTATTTATTTAAATCCCATTTCTTTAAATTGTAAAATGTTTTTATTGTTAAAGTGATACATTTTAAGACCAAAGAAAGATAGATGTGAAGACGATAAAAATGCTTCTAACGATGCTTCTCAGACAGCACTCTACTGCTGACTGGACTCTCTGTCTTGTCACGCGAGTGACGCCCGCACGGTTAGTGGTAGAGTCAACATTGCTACTGATTAATAAAATGATTCATTTGTAGACCTTCATAACACTGGGAAAAAAAATTAAAAGTCAATTATAATTTGACATCTAATTGCATCAAAACAATGATTTAAAACTGATTCAAATAACTTTAGACAAAATAAAGAGCTGTGTTGACATTAGCAGTAAGAATAGTACGGCAGACATAGAAGTATAGAAGAGTGATCAATCAGGTTTACCAATGGCTAACCTCGAATTGCCAGAGTAATACCATTGACTTTAGATACTAAATCAATAGTCAATGGTAATACAATTTTATAGTTGTGTGTTATTTTTCTAATTCAGCATTCACAAAAATATATATGTATATTAATTGATAATAAACATATTTTTCTCTAAAATTGCTTTGATTATAAGACAGACTGAATTAATTTATTGTTCTTTGTGATCTTTTAAGTCCTAACAAACAGGCTTCATGGCTGTTCACTAAAGCTAGCCTTTACTCAGTTAAGAGACATTCTGCCACTAGCAGACGTCAAATCGAGGGAATTAGGTGAATTCCAAAACAGTGAAAATGATATGTACATAGCTTGAGTATTTCGGAGAAGTGAAAATAGTTCCTAAACAAAATGAGTGGTGAAGATTTTCTTATCAACACAGACAAAGGAAGTAGATAAGAGTTGAAAATGACAATTTAAATCTTCCAATTACATTTAGTGATTCTGATTCAGCTGTAGCATCCAGGTGTCTAGGCTAGGCTTCTGACTCAAAGTAGGCCTAATATGCCAAATACAAAAAAACTGTGAATAGGGAAAATCTTTTATTTGGTAACATCGTAAAAGTAAGTGAAACATAAGAAAGTGAAAAGTTAAGTAAGTAACTGTAACAGGGGATTTTCTTTTTTTCATTTAAGTTTAATGGTGGTTAGAGGCTAACTTTTCAATCTTTTATTCTGTAGGCTACATTCCTTAATCCCTTTTGTTATGTTACGAAACCAAGTTTTTAGCTTAAGTTTTTTTTTTATAATCAGCGATTTAAAAACCAATATTTTTCCTTCACACAGTTTTTAAGCAAATTAAACTTAGGACTAAAGTTATCTTTATTAGCCCTAGTAGGATAGGCTAGTTATTTTAGTATAGTAGGCTAGTATATTTTTATATTTGAGTATAGACTAGTTATTTTAAGGCAATTTTTAATATTTTTATGTTCACGTATTACTCGACTCGACTCGACTCGAAACTCGAGTATTCTACTTACTACTCGACTCGACTCGACTCGTTCCAAAAATGTGATACTCGCCCACCCCTATAAAATAAATGAAGTACTCAGCTGAAATGAGCAACGATTACTTTTGCAATTTTTTTAACAAATGATGTTGAGATCTGTTTGATAACATTGTGAGTTTCCCATGTGATTCGTAACAAAATTTTACCTAAACGATACATTTTAAATAGAAAAAGACAGCGATGGTAATGGGAGTCTCTAAAGTTCTAGAAATGATCGATTTAATTCACCAGTACTGAAATTGAGGACTAATAAACCTACATTTTGAGCGCAGGCAGAAGCAGTTGTTAATCCAAGTGGCATTTCATCCGGGGTTGTAAACGAGAGGATCCAATACACCACCGCAGCCCGCCGTTATAGCACTTAGTCAGATTTTTACAAGGGAGACCCCTAATAATAATAAATTATGGTATTTTTAAACAAAAAGACTAAGCATATTTTCAGGATAGCAGGACTCTACTGTACTGAGCAAATCCATGTGATTGTTGAGAGAATGGTGACTGACCCTGGATCGCTTGTCGGTGGTCTTCTTTGCATTGGCAAAGATGCGGCGCAGGTCGTCGCAAAAGTCCTCGGGGCTCTCGTAGTTGTCACCACGCAGCTCCTCGCGCATCGTGCCCAGGTCCATGGGCGTGTCCACTGCACGGTAGTAGTCGGGGTGCTCTAGTCGGTCCAGCGGCTCTCTGCAACACCATGTCATCACTTGTCAATACAAAAGTACAGTATACTCCCTCTTAACCAGCCTCCGCTTTAACCGGCCTACCTTGTCACTAAACCAACTTCCTTTTAACCAGCTATTTTCAAGATAACATCGCTTTAACCGTACTTTCTTTGCCAGACATGTGGTTTAATATCTATCTTGCAGTTAGTTCAGGAGAACACTTTCAGTGAACTTTCCTGAACACAAGTGAACGCCACCGGAAGTGAATACGTTTGTTCGCCTTCATTCCGGTAGATCACAGTACCGATTTTTCGGTTTAGTCTTATCAGTCTGTGCTTAGATGTGATTTGTGTTTCGTAACTGGAAAAATAGGTTTAGGATGTGAGTAGGTAGGGCCTCTAGTAGCTAAAAATTTCATATGATAAAACATTTAGTGTTGTTTTTCATCTTATTCCGGTCATAGAAAACTAAAATTTTACATTTTTTTAAGATTCAACGGTTTATCCGGCCATTGTCTGGTCCCGATATCGCCGGTTAAGAGGTAGTCTACTGTAGCCTGTGATGTAAATTTATGCCTGCAATAGTGATGATCCTGATGCAATATAGGTTGGTCCAAAATTAATAGGGGTGTTTATTCAGCCGTCACCAATTCTTCCCTCTGCCATTACTAATAACAGTCAGCCAGGAGCCAGACCCAACTTAAGTCGAACATAGGCTTAACCTAGATGCACAGCTAGGCCTATTATTATAGGCATTTGGTTTATTATTGGTAAGCTAGGCTGAGGGTGATTTTGCACCCCACCCCTCCCTCAACTATGGCCCGTTACAAGTGATGAATGTAAATTGAGAAACAACAAAAGATACATGAAACACTGAATAACACTGAATGAATATATAAAAGTTGAAAAAGACAGGAGCTAACTCACGTTGAAATAAAACGATGAACTAGACAAAACACTAAGCACAATATTAATCACATGATATTTTTACAACTGTGTAGTACTTTTAGAAACAAAGATGAAAATACTCTTTGAGAGGAAAATTATTTTCTCTTTGAGTAAAAACAAAATAAATAAATAAATATGCTACAAACATAGTCAAAATACTATGGGATCATCATTCGATTTCATGACTCTGTCCAGTTCACCATACATTTCAAGGTAAAGTCCAAATCAAGTGCTTTTTCCATGAAATCTAAAATCTACAGAAATGTAAACGTCTCATTATTCAAGGGAGAGGCAAGATGTTATTCATGAAAATATATTGTGCATTGCTGTATAAAAAATGTGAGCTGCTAAATTTAACTAAGTATACTTAAACTATTAACCCAGACGTACCAATTCCAAAACAAACTTCACATAATATCCTACCATCTAATTATTTTTACTATAATTTGTAACACTCTTTACAAATTTATGGGCCTTAATTCAGCATACACCAAAAATAGGCCATAGTTTTGCAATAAAATAATTGTTGTCTGACATGCAAATCAACATTTGTACGTTGTTAAAAATGTTCCAAGTGCCATATAGACTTCAAATTTAGTTTTTGAGACGGACAATCAAAACCTTCATTGATTTTACACAAATTGTAACACCACCATTCAGGATGGTACGACAAAAATGAGTCACCTGAAAGGTTCAGAGTCCCTGCAGGCCCACAGCATTTCGAGAAACTCGCGGCACTCGCGTTTCCAGTCGAACGGCCCGGTCTGGCGCGAGGCCTCACGGCGCGACGCTCGCATCGCACGCATAGACCGCGCAGCCGCCGCCTTGGCGCGAGGGCGACTGGTGGACGGCCCTGCCTCGCCCTCCGACTCACTCGACCGGTAGCTCTCCAGCAGCTGGCGATACAGGGACGACACGTCCACTGTGCACGTCTCCCTGCCACATCACAACAACAAACCATTAGAGTGAGTTATGTCAAATAGGCCTAATCAGTTGCAGTTTGCAGTTATGGACATGACGGCAAAATAACCCTCCTGAGAAACCTAATTTAAAACAAAATAAATCACAATAAACTTTTTATGGTTTTTTTCCTCATAACATTAGTCAAAACCTTTCCAAAATTTTGAATTGCTGTCAACTAAAAAGGTATCATCCCAACAGTGGATTACCAAATGCAGGGAATGCCCCCAATTTGAATCTAAACAAAGTAGTAGAGTAAATAATATTCCAGGCAACCCAATATTTCCGCAGTCTGAGAACTAAATAGCCTAAACTGTGTTTTTCTGGTGTAAATAGTAGAAATAATGATCTCTGCGTAAACAATTAGGTTAGAATCATAGCCAATTCTGTTTCCAACCAACAATTCCCAATCAAACTTTGACAAGGGTACAGTATCATCATTATAGCTCCTTTATGCAATGACTTCATCCTTTACAGTCTGAATTTTACTCTTAAGTGATTTCTTTCTATGATCTTAAGGTTAAAAATTAAGTTTTTATTACACAATCATCACTGAGCTTCTTGGAATTAATACGGCATAAAGGAAAAAGCTGTAAAGAATGTTGAAATCAATACCTTATGAGGTCTTTAAAACCCCATTTATAATCTTTAAAAAAATTTTAATGTTCTCTTTCTAATGACATTATTTTTTTTTCTAATATAAACCCATTTTACTTGGTTCATTAAAAAGTCTATACTTATTTTTAAACATACATGAACACATTAAACACAAGGGGAGAGGTTTGGCGAACACCTTAAAGTTTGCTGGAAAACTTTATAGTAAGCTATAGACCAAATATAATTAAGTCTCACTTGACAATCTTGAGGCAGAGGTCGGTGACGATGCGAGCCTGCTTGACGATGTAGCTGTGGGCCTCGTTGAACTTCTCCGTGTTGGTGGCGAGGTAGCGAATGTCAAACTGAGCGGCCGCTATCCGGCGGTAGAATCTGTTCTCAAACCTCGCCTGAACATTCAGTTCAGTGAATTTTTTTTTAAATAGTGCCTAGATAGTTTTAAATTAACTTTAAGCTTATGGAGATTTCTCACTGGAGCTATTGCTAACACTGTGAATAAATTTTATTAACTTTAAGTATACTTTGTCCAGTAAATTTATTTTTAATTCACTAAATCACTATTTTTAGACAGGGACCTCACATAGTGGGTATTTTAACCTGAATATGAATGAAAGATGAGTGAAGGATGATTGTGGCACGATCTTGTAGTCTTGTTACTGACTAAGGCCGACATTCTCCTTAATTAAAAGGTTGGGGTAATTAGACAGGACTGTTAGTTAATAGCCCAACAGCCAATGGCATCTAGGGACCTACAGTTTAACGTGGGATCCGAACCACAATTTTGACCTAATATATATATATTGGTCTAATTATGAGGATGGTCTCTATGGATGAACTAGAATTTACCAGTGCGGACGTTAATCCCCACTAGGGAATATCGCATCCACAAGCCATCGCTTATAACCATCCACAATTCGTGACCTCCAAGTAGCTGAATTACAGGACGTCACCACTGTCCCAGTCACTAATTATGAAAATGACCCCACCTACGTTTACATTTCTTTCTTTACTTAGTAAATCTTCTGAGCATTTTTACACTTAAAATTAGAGGTGTGCGGATAGTGAAATTTTTTTTCGGATCGGATTCGGTTCGGATAGTTAAGATTCGGATCGGTTCGGATCGGATAGTAACAGGATCGGATCGGATATTTTCGGATTCGGATTTTTGCGCAGTAAACAGAAAGACAAACAGGTTACCGGTTTGAAGCCACAATTTTTAAGTTAGATCTAGGCCTTGATTATATAAACAGTTTAGGAATATTAAAATCAATTAATTTAACAACAATTCAACTATTTTTTAGCTTTAAAACAAAGTAAATTTATAATTTGTCATGATCACCGTAAACATTAATTGGCCCTAGGCCTAAATGAACATTTCAACATTATTTTGAACTAGCCCTAACCTAAGCTTTAATTAGATTTGCCATAGGCCTAGGCCAAAACTACTCACCAGGCAAACATCCCAGTGTACAATATGACAAAGTAGGAAGGACTTTTAACAAAATATCATTTTATTTTAAACAAAAATGATGGTAGGAAAACATAACCTAGCTTCAGCTTGCATACAGAGCATTCTGTCAAACTGTCAATTTCAGTTTTGGCAAAAGACTTCCACACAACACTCATTTTCTCTTCTTTTTATTTTCCATAGACATCAATAATTAAGAGACAATAAAAATGTTCAAATCAGTTTAAAACACGATCGGAGGTATAAAGACATAACCTATCAACATCAAAGAGCAAACAATTACAGACGACAACAGACCGTACATACGGTTGAATTGCGATCCAATGAGGGCATTCACAAGCATCCACCGCAAAGCGGTTTGTTAACGTTTTTGCCTATCACGTGACAAATCCCACAAATAAAATGTCTGGAATTAGTCACGTGATTGGCAAAACGTAAACAAACCGCTTTTGCGGTGGATGATCGTGAACGTGTCCAATGCCTTCACAAGTTCATAGTCAAACGCGAACTTCATTAGATCAAATCTTATATTGAGTCACAAAACTACGAATGATGAATTGTCCCCCAACAACTAGCCTCAAAACACCACGACACTAGCGATTCAGGCGGGTGGAATAAAAACTAGAGCTTCTCGAGTTGCCGTGATTGGCCGAGACTTGTATCTTTACTGCTAGCGCTCCAAGCGAGAGGGTTCAGAATTGACACTTTGTCAATTGTGCAGTTGAATGTTAAACACCTAATCTTGGTCACTGGGTGTTGTGATTATTTCCCGTTATTATATTATCTGACTTCTGACTTATTAGTCTGCTTCAGCACTTTGGACGTTCCGTCGCATAGTCACCATTTTATGCAGAATGGCCATCGCGCAAAACAATATTTGTGCATTGATCTTGTCTTTAACACCAGATATACAGTCTATCCGGAAAAGTCGGATATCCGACCCGAATATACGGATATCAATAAAATCTTCGGATCGGATTCGGATATCCGATCCGATCCGAAACCGAACCGAATTTTCGGATATCCGCACACCTCTACTTAAAATACTTATACTTCATACTGTACTTTAGTATCAAGTATAACAAGTACCTACTTTAGTAGTTTGACTAAATTACTTGCAAATTTTGTCAAAACGTATTGTACATTCTCACAGCTCCGGAGCTAAAACCAATAAAGTGTAAAGAGGCACATACGTTAATGGAATATTATGAGAGCTTGTTATGGTTTGTTTAATGAAAAAAGTTGATATCTTAGGTATATGAAGCACTGGGTTTGCATATACCTGCAAAGTAATACAAATGTATGTGCTAATAAATAAATTAGACTTGCTCAGAGACGTAGCCATTCTCACCTTGATGGTACTAAGGTCTATCGGGTACTCGACGACGGTGGCGTACGTCGGGTAGCGGTTGAGGTCGACGGGGGCGATGAACGGCTCGGCCACCGCCAGCTCCATCACCTGGTCCAGGCCCATGAGGATGCGCTCGCAGGCGGCGTCGCGGTCGCCGAGCGGCCACTCGTCCGGCCGGGGGCGGTACAGCACGGAGGCGATCTCGCCCGCGGACACTGGAATTGACCCCCCTACCTCTACAGGCTCCGCTACAGCACCCCCACAACACAGCGTTATCGCAACACAAACATAACGGAACACAATACACAAAACATAAACGGAAAACGAGGAGACACGAATGAGCAAGACCGGTGGGGGTTGAAAGTTAATGATTAATCAAACAAAATGTTAAAGGCTCTGCTAATTATTTTGTAACAAAATGTAAAAAATTCAATGAGAAACAGTGTTTATTGATCAGTTACCAAAAAGTAGTAAAGGTTTGGGAGGCACTTAACACCTCATAATATTTAACAGTAGATGCCCTCTAATCTGGCCTCGGATAGTTCAGCTGCTGGATAAGCCAGCCGAGGTTCTCCAGAAATTAAACATTCCGCCATTTCCCACAGTTAAATTAGACAAGGGTAACTAGTTTATACGTTCAATCACTAAAATGTTTTATTTCAATTGCCAATTTCCTAATGATTTAGTTTCACAACCCTTCTGAAATATTTTACTCCTGTACAGGTTTTGATCGTGATCTTTATTAGCACTCTTTTTACAGCCCAATCGTCAATGTCACACCAAAGTTACGGTCAGCAGACGGATCCCTTCACTATTGCGCTCTCATTTTTATGTTAGGACTTTTATTGACAGCCAATATTTAGTTAAAACATTTGCTTAGTTTGTTTAGTTCATATTTAACACAGTTTCATTGCTAGCAACCCCTTTCCTATCGTCCGATCGAATTTCAGCCTTACTAAAATGACTTGGCGAGAAAATTATGACTTTTGAGTTTAAGGTTGATAACAAAAACATCCAATAGGTGTTACACAATTGTTCATAGTTAAATACACCTGCATCTTTGGACTACAGATTAATAACGTTCCTTGTTTAAGGTAACTCGTTTAATAAACCACAGGTTAATCCTGCCATTTTTAAATCCGGCCTAAAGTCCGGTCCTGAGGTTGCCGGATTTGTGGGCATCTACTGTATTAAATTTAGATTAGTTTACTTAAATAAATGTATTAAGAGTCCAATAAGCACCAGCAGTTATTATATAATGTATAATTATATATTATTTAATATATAATACTTTGTTCTACAGAATTTTATATGTCAAAACATGAGAAAGAATCTGCTTATCTTAAGCTTTCAATTCCTGCAATCAAAACTTATATAAATTTCAAGACAGAAAAAACAAATTTTAGTTTGTCAACCTTTAAGTTGTAATATTTATAATTATTTAATATCTCAAGAACTGTGAAATAAAAAAAGAATATTTTCACATGGCTAATCTAGTAAGTGACAAAATTTTAATATTCATTGATTCTCAAGGTTCCATTGCTTCACTTTTAATACTTTTTAAAATTGAAAACCGTTATTAATCTTATTCTTGCTCATTCATTCTAAATCATTACAAAACTAAACAAAAAATAAGAAAGTAAGAAAACAACTACTTAAGTTCAATTACTGTAAATTTAAAATTAAGAAAGTAAATATGAAACAAAAATAAAAAAGTGAAAAAGATAAAAAATGAAGCAAAAAGAAGTATGCTTTAGTAAAATTTAGATAAAACTATACACCCTTTAAAATAAAATGCACAACAAAACAATTACATAAAAAAATTCAATATAATTTTTATTGAGGCATTTGAAAATAAAATAAATAAAAAGTAAACCAGACCCTAAACCACATAACCAGGTCCCGTTAGTAACCACATTAGGAAATGACACAAATTCCAGGTTAACCAAGTGGTGGGATTAAGTTGGAATTTAATTTAAACCTCCTTTTACCTGCAAAGGATTAGAATTTTGGATGGCTGGACAAACAAAGGCCGGCTAAACACTTATGGCAACTTACGACATAAATCTTTTATACAGTTGACTTGCAATAGTCCAACAGTTACGGAACCTTGGGTTTATCAGATTGCCAAAAATGGTTGTCTATTAAAGATTAGTTTTATTTTACTGGGTTTAAACACCGTTGTTTACTTTTGGCTTTCTGCTGTCTTATAATGAGGAAATGATAAATCCATGAAAATGATAAATTCTGTCTCCTTGATAATTTCCTCGAACAGACGATCGATTATTTGATGACTAATAGAGAGTCTGGAAATGTTTTTAGAGATAAGATAACCTAGAAAAAAATCGATACCAATTATTGCCATACAAAAACAAATTATGACTCATTTTATATCTAATTTTCACATATTAAAATAGACTCTTGAGTACAGTACCTTGCAGAAACATCTAGACCTATGACTCATGGCGCAAGTTATGACATCAGACTATTGCGAATCAACTGTACTTTCAATATATCCATCACCATTTCCTGGCTACTTAAAATATTTACAACAGTGTTATATTTCTAAAGGATATTGATTTTTTTGTTGTTGAAAAGTATCTAATGTGTTGCTTTAATTATTAGTTTTTTAATGGCCCAACACTCACCATTGAAGAGTATGTGAGCATGTGATGTGTATTTGACGCCATTGTCAGTTGATAAACAAAACACCAAGTTACAAAAATACAGAGCAGACTACCCAATAATACACAAAATTTCACAGAAAAAACTTCTGTATATCTCAATTTCACAATGAATTTGTCATTTTTGCAGCCAGCTTGATGATCTTTGTAAGGCAGTTCGGATTAGAAGATTGAGCCGCCGGTTGCACAACCGACAAACTCATAACGCTTAAAATGTGAGTAAAAAATCAAGACTTTTCAAAATGCTAGTTCATTGTTTTGCTACGGGAAACGTCGTGTATTATTGGTTGAATGTGTGTGAAGTCAAGTATGCTTCGTGTTTTTGTAACTTATGTGTTTGTGTTTTGTGTATCAACTAACAATGTTTTCATGTCAAGCATCTCATAGCAAATACTTTAATGGTGAATACTTTATTTTAATGGCAAAAAATCAAAAAATCAAAGTATTGAGCACTGTTGTGTTAACGCTTGACTCTATCGCTGCCCGACCTACCTGTGGGCTCCACCGGCTCCATGTCCCACGGGCTCATGAACTCACTCTCTCCGTTGTCCCAGACGATGCGGTACTTGAGGAACTCGGACGAGTTGTTGACGAACCTCCGTCCGTCGATCCGGCCCCACCACCAGTGGTCGTCGATCATGCTTCGGAACCGGTCACCTGCATCCGACAATCACAATCGGTAATTGGTGTTCATCATTATAGCTACGCTTTTATTTTAAAGAAAATATAGTCCTTGTTAAGTATAGGCACCACCAATACTTTATAAAGTTATATGACAATACCCCCGTCGCAGCAGACCTGCGTACTCAGCGAATTTCCAATGGAATTTCAGATTTATTTACTTTCCCCATAAAAACACCATAGGATCGAGTATGTAGGTTTTCTGCCATTGGGTGTTGTTAGAAAATCTAAGTTAATCAATAATTGGTGAATGTAAACACAAAATTGTATCAAACTCTGGCATTTTTTTATTTTCCCCATAAACCCCATGGGGGTGAGTATGTAGGTTTGCCGCCATGTGGGTTTTGTAAGCAAGTATAAGTTAAACCTTATATAGATAATGTACATACCAAATTTGATTAAGTTATGTCAATAAATAAGCAAGATGAGGGTTTTCTTGATTTCCCATAAGAATAACATGGAAAACACATTTTTAGATTTGCCCCGTAACCAGTTATGCTATGATAAAAATTCAAAATACCAAATTGTTTGTTTTTTTAAGCTCTTTTAAATGGTTTCAGTTAAAATTGATGAATTTTAAAAATTAAGGTCCAAAAATGGAAAAAACCCATTTTTTACCCCTTTGAAACCCCATAAAACCCCGTTCCCATAACCCGACAATGATGGTTCGCGAACTCATGAAAATAGACCTGGTCTTACACTTCCATACCAAATTTCATCAAAATCGGAGGTCCCCTTCAAAAGTTATCAGTACCACATACACATAGATATATATATACATATATATGAAAATGAACGAATGGTGTTTTTGGCTTCTGGGGACCTCGAAATGAAAAAGTAAAGTGGTCCTGGGCTTAGGTCTTACCATGGCTACTACCGTAATAGCGTATTCCCTACAGGGAAATTCGCTAAAAAACAATTATACATATAGAAATAACATAAAGTACGTTAATCTTTGTAATACAAGAAAGTCAACTCATTTGCTCCGGGATTAAAAATTCATTAAAACGACTAAAAGACTACAAATTCACTACAGAGTCAGTGCTAGCTAATATATGAGCAACGATCATTGTGTTAGGCTACACCACTAGAAAAAATCCCCTTCTGATGATGGGGATATGTATGAAAGATGCTATCTAGATAGGCTGTATCAGTAAAAATACTGGACACTAAAGTACCGGTACATCAAAATTGACTAGTCAATTATTTTGGGACATCTGTTCGAATATGAGCTACTTTTAAGAAATTGACAAACTCATACACAAGTTACCCAGCTGTAATGAGAGAACTGACAGACCCACATAAGAGCCAACTAAGCTACATTTTGGCAAGTGTCTGCACGCTGTCAACAAGTATCATATAATAATCATACTAGATTACTAGTCCTAAATCAATAGAACTATTATTTTTTATGATTAAGAATGAAACTCTTTGTAACACTTGATACAAGCAGAGTTAAAGATATAGTGTACAACTTAACAAATTCAAGAATATAAATTACAAATGTTGCTTAGTGTTATAATTAGTGCCTTGAAAAAAACTTGCTATCAGTAAATCAAAGATTGCTGACACGAATGGTAATTAGTATCTTGTAGGTAAGAAAAAGTAACAAACAAAATTTAACGAAAGTCAATAGATGAGTTTAAGAGCTAAATTTTGAAAATCTCATTTTATTTGCAATTATTTTTAAATCTCCACAAATGCCTCTAGAATTATCTGGAGTTTAGGATATTATATGAGGTCCATAAAGAAGCGTTTGCGCTTCACGTTGATTGTCGATCCTTTCGCACTATGAGTGCATACTTGTCAGTTCAGAATATAATGGCATCAGACTTTATTGTTTCTCAATTTGTCATAACCTCTACGTGTATTAAACCCTTACAAAAACCGTGGCTTCATTTAAAAAGCCCGATACCACGTCACATTTGGTGGGAGTTCCTATGGGCACTGCCGTTTTTAAATGTTACAAAACAAAGACAAGTGGCTGCACTATAAATTTAACTCAGCTCTGACATCTTAAATGGCACTAACTAATAAGCACACAGGAACAGTACAAAAATTGGAGCCGAAGATGAAGCGAAAACACTTTTTATTTTCTGAACAATCACCATAAAACCTTTTTTAATGGGTTGCCTCTGATCTCACCTATCTCCCACTTCCTGTCGAGGGCGTTGTCGTAGGTCTGCCGCAGCACGAAGAAGTCAATGACGTCGGGGATGTCATGGTACTTGATGTGGAAGTACTCGCCCGTCAGCTGTCCGCTGGGCTTCATGACGCCGAGGCGCAGACAGCACAAGTGCGGCGGTCGCACCTCGTACCTCACCCCCACCACCTTCACCAGCTCCGGCTCCTGTTAACAGATCACACCTTCAACTTTAATGAAATATTGTATTGTTGCAGAAAACTTCCCGTAAGTGAAGAAACTATAGAAACTATTACAATACAGTCTCCTCTCGATAAGCCAACACATACGGGACAAGCACCATGATAACCACAGAACTAAATTATAGATTTTATTTGTGTCTGTGTCTGTCTACGCCAGTGGCATTTTTTAACGTTTTGACGGGGAACGGTCCAAACCCCAGTCTTGTTACTATCCAACATCGACCAGTTGTTAGAAAGCATCATTAATTAATAGCCCAATGACAAATGGCAACTGGGTCCGGAATCGAACCTTTAAAAAGCTATTAACCTTTCTCGGGATCGAACCGGCAACCTTTTGGATTCAAAGGCAAGCACTATAACCACTCAGCTACCCAGCCAGTTGAATTACTGGAGATATTACTATAAAAATGTTATTAAAGCTTCAAATTATATTGAAATTCAAGGAGTTCGTAGGTCTGTTGTGACAGGAGACTTGTCTATATTATTGTAGCAGTAAACATCAATCATTCCGAGAGAAACTCGTTGAATATTCTTGACTAATTCAGAATAAAATCAATGAAAATAGACTGTTGGAAAGATAACGGAATTTCCCCCATAGCAAATTTACACAGTAAAATTCTACACACTCAATGAGATACTTAGTCCAGGCTCTGAACAGGTTGAGCATGCACGAAAGTGTAACAAAATTTGACTTTGGATTATTGTTGAGAACATTTAGTAGATGTAAAAAACCAATGTTGCCACATTTCCAGAATGGGCACAACACGGGGGACGGCCTCTAGAGGAAGTCGTAGAGGAAACTGCATTGGCCTATGTCATGTTGTATATCATTTTAAAGGTCTTTGAATGTAGATTCGAATGCCACAAACCCGATCTCCAAAGGTCGAATATAACGCGAGTTATAGCGTTTTTAAATTTCGGTATAATACTTTTTGTGCAAAGTTTGACTACCTGCCATTTCTGACTCGAGCGTTAATTTAAGGTCGGCTTTGCGGCATTGCTTTCTGTTAAACATGATCCTAAAGCTCACGTTAGATATTTCATAAAAGATTTCATGGGTTGTCCCCAATCGGGCTGAAAATCATAATGTAATCTTAATATTTCGGACAGCAATTGAAGACGGCAAATGAAGACTTAAAATAAAACATTTAACTTGATTTTCAGGATACTTATAAAGAGAAGATAGATAGAATTTAAATAGAGTTGAAAACAATGTTGCCAACTCGACATCAAATGAACGTCTGACCCAAAAATGGCAGCCAGTTAAATTTTGCATGAAAGGATTTTACCGAAATTTTAAAACGCAATAACTCGTGTTATATTCGACCTTCAGAGATCGATTTGTGGCATTTTAATCTACATTCAAATACCTTTAAAATGATTTATAACACGACATAGGCCAATACCGTTCCCTCTTCGACTTCCTCTAGGGGGCGTCCCCCGTGCTGTGCCCACTCTGGAAATGTGGCAACATATATTTTTTACATCTACTAAATGTTCCCAACAATAATCAAAAATCAAATTTCGTTAGACTTTTAGTGCATGCTCAACCTGTTCGGAGCCTGGACTAACTGTTGAGTTTGGTGAATGTCCATTTTTTTGGACCCGATACTACTCCCACTGTTTACTTGATCAGAAAGTTTAATATTGGCTCTAAATAACGATTGGTTTGCAGAAAAGCAGAAGCATTAGCAACAGAATCGAGTTTAATTAGCAGAAAATTCCATGTACTATCCAAGTACTGGATTCATGTACTATTGGGCCAAGAAAAACTGATGAAAATAATGTTTTTCAAGTGACACGGTGTATGGTCAAGCACTGAAGGCCTGTCCTGAGATGTAGAGTTTTCCAGAGTGTTAAGTTAACAATAGTCGAGTTTCAAAGGCATTTCAGACGACAATTCAGAGTGTTATAAAGCGGTAGAGCAGAATAATGAATACCCTTTTTCAAAAGGGTCAAACCTATGAGTAGATTAAATTCTGTTTATTTTTTTTAAGAGATGGAAATTTTTTTGTAGATAGTACTTACAGTATGTAAAATCCTGGAAGGATGAGAAATTTTAACCGTTGAAACAGAAGCCTTCAATGATCTCGATATTCTGTTCCAAAAATGATGCGTACAATTCGCTTTTGCAGTATAATTACTTAAAATATTACTTAATGATCCCTAGAAGCCAATTACATACTTTAATCTGCTGTAACATAAAAATAATATATCTGGAGGATAGTTGCTCTATCAACAACAGGCATTAAAACTCTGAAAGCAAAAGGAAGGTATGACAATTTTAAACAGAGTGAATCTATGTGTCTGATCAGTCACACTCTACCTTGATGTTGATCTTTCCCCAGGGGTGGAGTTGCGCGGGCGTCGGCTGGTAGATCTTGCGGTGCAGCACAGCATCCAGGTACAACTGGTAGCCCTCCTTGAAGAACATCACCTCGTCGCCCATCTGCGGGAAGTACGGGAACTTCTTGGGAATGACGGCGGCCAGCCACTCTGACGGCCGATACCCTTCCGGCACCTCCTGTCGACGTTCAACTCATGATGTTACCAGGAGTTCAAAGAGGACGTTACTAATTTTTTTTTTTTTTTTTTTTTATAAAATTGTTGAGAGATTCTATATTAGTGATTGTGGTTTCAATTTGTAGGGAAATGATCCAAGTTTTTCTATACTTACATTCTATCAATGATAATCTCCCAAAATCCTTAAGATTCCATCGATTACATAACACCAGACATAACATTTTTCATATGTCAAATATATGTCAAACGGTCACTTGACCGTTTTTGATAAAGGACCCTTGTATGAATAGTCAATGAATAGTCATTTATTCTGTCCTTAAACAATACAATATTGTAATAGACAACGTCTTATAGGCTAATAGGAACTTCCCAACTAGACCTATTTTACTTTTCAGTATTTACATTATATCATGATTTATTTTCACTTACCAACTACAATATCACAGTTTAATTAGAGCCTATATTTAATATCACAGAAAACTATCCAAATATTTGGGACAAAACAAAATGTCTTTATAGCCCAAAACAAAATGTCTTTATGTACGTATGGTTGTACTATGCTGGGCTGAGGCCTACAATGGATTACCTGAGGGGTTTTAAACTTTTAAGAATTGCCCAGTTTAAGGAGAAGGTAAAAACTGCACTTTTTAAGAAGGCCTACAATTCTTTATATGAATAGTTTGTAAGGAAGAGCCTTTTGTCTGATTGGGTAGATAAAACAGGAGGAAGGATTCAGCTAGCTTACCTGAGAAGGTTGTGTTCAGGCAGCATACAGATACACATAAAAAATAAACATTTTTCACTAATATTTCGTCTTTATGGAGGACTTTTTCAGAGTAGAGGAGAAAGAAGAGACTGAGTTTTCAGTTGGAGATTTAAACTTGGAGAAAAACCAGTTTAAATCTCCAATTGAAAACTCAGTCTCTTCTTTCTCCTCTACTCTGAAAAAGTCCTCCATAGAGACGAAATATTAGTGAAAAATGTGTATTTTTTATGTGTATCTTTATGCTGCCTGAACACAATCTTTTCAGGTAAGCTAGCTGAATCCTTTCTACTGTTTTATCTACCCAATTCTTTATATGAGTAACCCTATCATACAAATTTTTCTTTAATTAAAGTGTTTTGGTTACTTTACGAAGTCCATGTCTATAAGCTACCTGTGGCTCCTCAGCCTTCTTGGCGTTGGTGGGCCGGGGCACCGGCTTCTGTATGCGCTTGCTCCGCCGCTTGGGCGGCTCCAGCACCTCGCCCTCGTCCCGCACCCAGTCCGAGTACTCGGAGCTGGCCGATTCACTCGAACTGGACGACCCGGAGTCGAGGTTGTCGGAGCACGCGGTCGAGTCGTCGCTCGAGTGGGCGTCCTGCTCGTCCGACCCGCTCAACTCCAGGTTGTTGGGATCCTACGGACGAGAAAACAATGTTTTCCTACCACTGCATGGAAATAATTGCATTGCTACACCTGTAACCCCCATGCTAAACAGTTCATTTCCGGTTTCCGTTTCTTTCCCGCTCTAGAGCGGCAATGATTCTTTACCGCACGCTAGATCATACAGCAATTTTAAATCAGCTGTTACTACAAACCATGCTACAGCTGTTATTCATTGTTGTCGTTTAGTAAGTCGTTTGCTTTTTTTTAGTTTGAGGTTATGTTTGATAGTTAACATTATGTTCCAACAGAAACAAATCGAAAATAATCTAAATATCATCTTTGGTATAAAATAAAACATGTAATGTGTAACAATTATGTTTGTAGGAAAAATCTTGTGTGTATTACGAGCGCAAATAGTCATTGCCGCTCTCGAATTGTTTGGCCGCACTCAGCTGACGCTTCGTATGGTCATCTACAAATCTCGAGTGGCAATGACGTACTTTACGCTCTTATTACACAAATAGCTATTGCAGTTCATAACAACAATTATTTCATTTCTTTAATATTTTCAAACTAGCAACAGACATAGACATTGACTTTTTATTATTGTCACAATTAAACATTAAACAAAACAGTTTGTTTATACATCAAGATTGAGGTTATATCAATTAATCAGACATGTTTATAAGATAAATGTACATTGTGAATCAATTTTCTCTAATTTCTAAAATATTTTCAAATGACAACTGCCTACTCTTCAAACTGACAGAACTGCCTACTGTTTTGTTAAATGTGAAAATTAAGTTTGAATTCCTGATATACGTTTTGTGTTAAGCAATAAATCCAATTTCGTTGTTTGCATTATATATCTTTTGATTGTTCTCTTTTTTATTGTGAATAATGTATTATTTGATTTTGGCCTTCATTTGGATTTATTTTTTGTTACCTGTTGTTTATGTTGACAAGTTTAAATAGTTAATTTTATTTAACAACCTTACTAGTACTGTTTGTGAGCCATACATAGAAAGATGTTATTTATTAAGTTTAAAATTTAAGTACTCAGTAAGAAAAAAATTTAAAAAGTAAACCGTATCTGAGTTCTCAGTTTTAAGTTTTAGTTTTCCTTTCTTTTTTTTCTGAAAGGTTACTATACATAAACCTTTGTATCCAACCTTGCTTTAATTGTCCATCGGATTGACTACCCTCTTTCTAGGAAAGAATCATGTGTATTGTTGTAGCTGATTTTCTTATGCTGCACCGTAATAAAACGCTCAGATTACAAAAAGTTGATAACATTCGGTTCATAAATCATTTAATATTTTATAAATGGTCATTATATGATAAATATGAATGTTTATATAATTAATAGCAAACATTACATTTTGGGAACAAACAAAAGACCACTATAGGCCTAAAATAACAATAATGTTTCCATTCAAAAAGAGACGTTTGAGTACCTTACTTTTATATTTTATTGTTTGTCGCACTGGGTTCAGTTCCATAAGGGCTTCCACTTTCAATTATTTCTCCAGCTCTCACCTGATCATTTCTTTATGTGATTATTGATGAAAATATTGCAAAGTCCTAACAGTTTTGATAGTTGTCTCACAAACCTCGTATTCATTGTTAAGTTGCTGCTCCCTAACCGCCCTTGTCCTGTAAGCATGAGGTCGTTTCTTCAGCTGCTTCTTCTCCGTTGGCTTGGGTGCCGGGGCTTGAGGCACTTCTTCTTTGGGTTTTGAGCTTTCCCGTACGTAATCCTCCAACTCTAGTTGTCCCAAGAACTCACTGAAATCATAGATTATCGAGCGTTTTTGAAGCAGATTTCACCATAGAACAATAAAAATTCAAACTTTACCTTTTGGGTTAAAGCTTTAAAAAAAACTTTGCACTTCTCTAATTTTTTTTTTTTTTTTTACTGATCTTTAATTACGTGTTCTTTAAAACAATTTTCTTTGAATTTATTATTAATTAGTAATTATAATTAGTATTCCCTTAAATTTACCATCCCAAGTCCAGAAACAAACCTTGTTTCTATTTGTTGTTAATATTAAACATCACACAAAACTATTGTCATTTCTCAATAACCTTATTTTCTGGTTTCAATTATTGAAATTTAATTTACATTTTACTCCATTGCAGTACACCTCAAATCAAAGTTATTTAGACTAAAATTTTAGTCTGAAAAATTGTATAGGCCTAATCATGTTTAATTTTGAAATACTGTCAATGAAATATGTTCTGTTTAACTTTTATTCCATCCTTTCTTTATATACTGTTTAGTACAATCACAATTAATATCGGTTGTACAAATTGCATTTGACTCTTAATTACGTGTCTGTTTAAGTCAATCTTATTAACTTTCAGGGTGACATCTCCCGCTTCGACATCTTACATCCCACCTCGTCTTGTTGATTCCAGCAGGCGAGCATGAAACCAGACGATTCTCCATATCCTCTTTGATTTATGCCATAAGGAAGTGTCTTAAAACTAACAGACATGGTAAAGAGAACCCCTGACCAATCAATATTCAGGTAGTCATCAAGAAAAATATTTGCCAATGAGGCACCTTTGCCGCTCCATACACATATCGGTCTGTCAGATTCATCTAATTAGTAACCGTCGTTCGACTGATCATTGCGGGTATAGGATTGCCTCTAGTCGATAGACACAAAAATTGGATGGATGACTGATGAGAAACCCATCAGTGTCATTATCCTCCGCTGTCAGGCCGATTGTTGCGTGTGTAAGGGGCCTTCCAGCCATTTAATTGACTATAATTTGTTATTTTAGAATGACCTTCAGAGGTTGAGGGAGTTTGGAATTGCTGTCTGGTCCAGTGCCAGCTCAAGCATTTATAACTAAGGTAGTCATGTAACATGTGCCTACTCACATCTTATCCCGGGAGGTGTTGAGTGACGCCTGGTCCAGAGGTTTGACCAGCACCTTCTGGGTCCACCGGATCTCGTCCCGCTGCCAGTTGCCTCTCGACTGTCTCACCCCCTCCACATCACCCTCCCTCCGCGCCCCCATCCCTGCAACATAGAGGAGCTTCGTCACTCTCATTCTCTCAAACTAATGTGACTGCCGGTTTGGGTGGCAAAATTTTGTATGAGGCAGAGTCGGGCATGAGGCATTGTTTTTACCATGATTTTACAATACCATTTAGTTAAATTAAAGAATACTCAAGAATAAAGATCTCTTAGAGTGCTGTTTTAAGAACATTTTACTCACAGTCTTTACAAGTTTGCCTCAAATAAGTCTTACTGGACCAAAATTAATTCCAAATTCCCCTTGCTATAAATAAATATGATAGAAAGCTAGAATAAATAGGTGTTAATTTTTTTTATAGTTTTCGAATAAAATGGCTGGCACATTTATGTCAACCAAAGTGTTGATATGGTTTGTTAAAATTTCAACAATAATTATCTGCTCAGCTAAAATCAGTTTCCATGTTTGGGTTATCCCCCAGCTGTAAGGTTGGCAACACTCACGCTGGGTGCGTGGGGATGTGGTGGCGTGCCTGTAGTGTGCCGGCTGGTGTGGGTCTCCGTCCACCTGGTGCACCAGCGCCTGTATCATCTGGTCGATGTTAGACCGCGCCTCCTGCACACCTTGGATCACCTCTTGCTGACCTGCGACACAAAAATGACTGTTAGGTTAGCAAATGACTGTTAGGTAGGGATGGTCGGGTCCCGAAATTTCGGGAAATTTTCGTCCCGATCATCGGGCGGGATTTTTTTATACTCGGGAATTTATCGGGACGGGAACTGCCGAACGGCGGCCGGCGATCGCGGCCGACGATCTCGCTAACGAGAACGGCGATCGCGGCCGACGATCTCGCTAACGAGAACGGCGATCGCGGCCGACGATCTCGCTAACGAGGACGGCGATCGCGGCCGACGATCTCGCTAACGAGAACGGCGATCGCGGTTAATAGCTTTAAATTTACATTTTTATAATTTTTTCCATCAAACACTCCTTAATTTTTTTTCTGAAGTAGCAAAAAATGAATTCATGTAAATAACAATAAAAGTATAATAGTTTATAATTTCTCAGTTCAATTTTCTTATTTATATTCTTTAATTAAGAAACTGTCTCATTAAAATCAATGAATATAAAAAAGAAATTGGCAAAATATTTCTTAGGTTTATAAATGGCATTGGCTTGTTGAACAACTTCTTTTCTGAGTGTTAATATTTATTCTAATTTCAATTTGTGGTTTTTTGTTCTTTTTTTATCTCAGCAGGCCTTATTTATTGTAATATAGTATAGTTTTCTTTACAATTTTTTCAATTGTTTTAATATATATTTTTTACGTACCAGTACCGCACATAATGTTTATTTTTATTTTTCGTACCAAACATTTAATATTTCACTAAACAAAACTTGTATTAAATAAGACATGGGCAACATTTTTCCTTTATGTGTGTTTAGTGATTCAACTTAAATTTATTTAATTACAATAAAATTTATACTTTCCCATGATCTTATTGCATCCTGCAAATATCAAAACTACATATTTTAATTTTTTTCAACAAAAGGACATTAATTGTAACTTATACAAAAACAAGTGGAACAAGTTGGAAGGAGTTCTAGTAGTGATTTAACATTAATTTGTCTTTATACAACACTCAGATAAAAGTCAAAACAAATATTTCCCGATAGCGTCGAGAAGAGCAATCCCGTCCCGAAATTGGATGGGAAATAAAAATTCCCGTCCCGTCCCGAACTAAAAATCCATTCCCGTCCATCCCTACTGTTAGGTATGCATGTGTGGGGATGTGGTATCTATACATCTGGTGAACTATAGTGAAACTCAATTACGATTGTCCTACTTAAAATTTTTGCTAGCAATGGATAAGTAGCAGAAAATACCGATGGAATTTTGTAGCAAATTTTGTCTAAAGAGCTAACAAAAGAAAAGCAGCTGCATTATCACTTGAATTTTCCCTAATAACGTTAAATCCCAGGTAATATTGACGATCTGGACTACTCCTGGTTTTAAGTAACGGTATTTTTGGACAAAATATGTTTGGATTAGACCAAAATTGTCATAATAGTCGAGTTCGGAGAGTAGCGACCCTACTGTATCAAATTAAATAAATAGGCATTTGAGTCAATACATTAAGTGTTACAGTTGCTGAAAGTAAGTAAGCATAAACTAAATATTTCAAATTTCATAATTCCCAGTCTTTCTTCTAAGAGAAACGACCACTAGTGGGCCAAAATACTGTAAAGTAAATGTGACACCCTGTTAGATGTTGTCTCTATTGACCTACTTCCATTAAAGTCATCTTTGGATCACATTTTTGAACTAGAGGGGAACAACTAGCATTTATTCTAGCCTAAAAATTTAACCTGTGACTGTTTATTGCTCCACCTACCTTCCTGGTTGAAGATGATGTTGGGCACCAGTTGTTCCGTGGTGCAGTTCTCTCTCCCGGGTACGAGCCGCTGCAAGTTCGGCGGGTAGGGGTTGCCGTCGACGTCGACGAGGAACGGTGGCGGCATCAGGTGCGGGGCCACTTGTGTCTGCTCATCCAACACAGTGTGGTTGGCGTCCCGCACCAGCGGCCGGTAGTCCGTGTGAAAGAACAGCTCCTTGGGCAGCTGCAACAGGCAACATGGGGTAGCGTCGTGAGTATGCGTGCATAGCACAATGTCATGGGCGTAGGAGGGACACCAAAATCTATGACGGGGACCTGACATGCAGAAGTTAAAAGAAACTGCAAATCACTAGGGGTGGGCGAGTACTCGAGTTTTAGAGTATCTGTCGAGTATTTTTTGATACTCAAAGCTCGAGCGAGTACTTGTGACTACTTGTTAATGTCGAGTCGAGTAGTTATTAAATTAAAATATAGCATTTCTGAAATGTTTTTCTATTTATTTAAATCCCATTTCTTTTAATTGTAAAATGTTTTTATTGTGAAAGTGATACATTTTAAGACCAAAGAAAGATAGATGTGAAGACGATGAAAATGCTTCTAACGATGCTTCTCAGACAGCACTCTACTGCTGACTGGACTTGTCTTGTCTTTGTCTTGTCACGCGTGTCTTGTCACGCGAGTGACGCCGCACGGTTAGTGGTAGAGTCAACATTGCTACTGATTAATAAAATGATTCATTTGTAGACCTTCATAACACTGGGAAAAAAAATTAAAAGTCAATTATAATTTGACATCTAATTGCATCAAAACAATGATTTAAAACTGATTCAAATAACTTTAGACAAAATAAAGAGCTGTGTTGACATTAGCAGTAAGAATAGTACGGCAGACATAGAAGAGTTCAAGAAGATGAACAATCAGGTTTACCAATGGCTAAACTCAAATTGCCAGAGTAATCCCATTGAATTTAGATACTAAATCAATAGTATCAATAGTCAATGGTAATTCAATATTGTTGTATGTTATTTTTCTAATTCAGCATTCACCAAAATATATGTTTATTAATTGATAATAAACATATTTTTCTCTAAAATTGCTTTGATTATAAGACATACATTGAATTTATTGTTCTTTGTGATCTTTTAAGTCCTAACAAACAGGCTTCATGGCTGTTCACTAAAGCTAGCCTTTACTCAGTTAAGAGACATTCTGCCACTAGCAGACGGCAAATCGAGGGAATTAGGTGAATTCCAAAACAGTGAAAATTATATGTACATAGCTTGAGTATTTCGGACAGTGAAAATAATTCCTAAACAAAATGAGTGGTGAAGATTTTCTTATCAACAAAGACAAAGGAAGTAGATAGAGTTTAAAATGACAATTTAAATCCACCAATTACATTTAGTGATTCTGATTCGGCTGTAGCATCCAGGTGTCTAGGCTAGGCTTCTGACTCAAAGTAGGCCTAATATGCCAACACAAAAAACTGTGAATAGAGAAAACCTTTTATTTGGTAACATGTGAAACATATGAAAGTGAAAGGTTAAGAAAGTAACTGTAACAGGGGATTTTCTTTTTTTCATTTAATGGTGGTTAGAGGCTAACTTTTCAATCTTTTATTCTGTACATTCCTTAATCCCTTTTGTTACTAAACCAAGTTTTTAGCTTAAGTTTTTTTTTTTTAATAATCAGCGATTTAAAAACCAATATTTTTTCCTTCACACAGTTTTTAAGCAAATTAAACTTAGGACTAAAGTTATCTTTTTTAGCCCTAGTAGGATAGGCTAGTTATTTTAGTATAGTAGGCTAGTATATTTTTATATTTTAGTATAGACTAGTTATTTTAAGGCAATTTTCAATTTTTTTATGTTCACGTATTACTCGACTCGACTCGAAACTCGAGTATTCTACTTACTACTCGATTCGACTCGACTCGTTCCAAAAATGTTATACTCGCCCACCCCTACAAATCACTGGCTGTTTAACAGTATGAAGCGAGGGCCCTTGGTGAACTGTGGAGGGGTGCTGAAAGGTTACCTAATTTACGATTGAGTTTTTAAAGATTGTTGTGTTGATTTTCATATGTAATAAATTTTAACTAAACTAGATTGTAGTACAATCTTTACTTCAGCAACAAAATAACCGAACAGTAGACTCCTACAACTCAGCCTAATGTAGACCAAAGGGTGGTCGAGTTTTTGGAATTTCCAAGTGATCAAAAAAATTGTTTAAATAACCATTAAAAACTTTAATTTATTCCTTAAGAATACAACTACTTACAAATTTGTCTGTAGCTTAAACATTTTAACTTAATTGGTGGAAAGTAAATAGCTAGAGGCTAGCTTGCTAAATCTGCCTCCAGATATAGCGATATAGTGTTTCTGATAAGAAAATATTACACATTAAAATTAAGATGGAATTTCTTCAGCTTCAAACAATATTATACTTCTTGGTACGGGTGTGCGAATGAATAGTAATTTTTCTGGTCGAGCTGAGCCAAGCCGAGCTGGTAATAAAATATTCGAGTTTCGAGCCAAGCCAAGCCAAGCCAAGACAGCAGAAAAATATTTACAATTTTGGTAAAAATAACAGGTTTTATCTGCCCAAAAGCCCATTTTTGGCCATTAAAAATGAAAAAAGTATAGCATGAACTAAACCAGTTTTAATTAGGGATATGAGTATTTCCGGGTAAATTATAAATTCATTATTTTTTAGCCACCAAACTTCAATGGAATGAGCAAACAACTCTTCCAGTTGACTGAACATTGAGGTGGACAAAAAATCTGAAAGGATCACTCCCTCTATTGTTAAGAATCCGCCCCGGCACTGGGATGGGATCACAACAAATAAACAAAACCCTACCTGTTTTGGTTTCTATTTTTAGAACATCCTTTCTCCGTGTGGGAGCAGTGTGAGTGTGTGCATGTGTTAGAGTGTGTGCATGTGTGAGAGTGTGTGCGTGTGAGTGAGAGTGTGTGTGTGTGTGTGTGTCTCCAGATGTCAAGGTCATTGACGAGGTTCTATTGCATCTTCATATACCCCACCCCTCCCTGCTCCAACTCCACCATCCCGTTATCTCCCTGACCCCGTGATCACACCGTTCAAGTATAAACTGCCGTGTTCCTGTGCTTTTTTCCCATTGATTAAGTAATAAATTAAATAACTGTTAGTGCAGAGTTTTCTTCTTAAGGCATTTTTTGGGCGGGATTGTTGCTTCTGAAACCATTTTCAGCTCGACTACTCGAATGGTTTTGCATAACCTTGAGCCGAGCCGAATAGTGCTAGTATTCGACCACAACTATTAGACCACTCGAGTACTCGCACACCCCTACTTCTTCGTAATGAATAAACGAAAAACCTTTAATACCTTTATTGAAATGGCGACCTAACTCAATGCCAAGTATGAATGGGGGATGAGTGTAGGATGATTGTGGCGCGATCTTGTAGTCTTGTTACTGACTAAGGCCGACATTCTCCTTAGACAGGACTGTTAATTCATAGCCCAACAGCTAATGGTATCAGCGAGTTTGTGCTCGCTGAATGGTATCTAGTTTAAGGGGGGATCCGAACCACAATTTCAACCTCCCATATACGAATTGGTCTAATTATGAGGATGGTACTTATGGATGAACTAGTATTCACTAGTGCGGACGTTAATCCCCACCAGGGAATATCGCATCAAAAAGCCATCGCTCATAACTATCCACAATTCGAGGCAGTAAATTAACAGAATAGTTCATGCCGATTGAAATTTACTGTTGTAAGCTGCACCAACCTGAAGCATTCGAGCCGGCTTGGAGCCGAGGCCGAACATGAGGATCTGGCCGTGGCTGTCCGTGGCCGCCAGCATGGTCCCGTCCGGTGACCACTTGGCGTCAAACACCGCACCGTGGCCCTGGTTCTCTATGTTGTTCTGGAACGACGCTATCATCTTGCCCGACACGACGTTCCACAACAGGATCATGCCGTCGTGGCCGGCGCTCATGAAGATCTGTAAACACAAAAGTGCTAGAAATGTTGCATGAGGGTTTTTATGAGTTTAAAAATTATAACAGTTAAATTCATTCGATTTGTTAATTCCGTTCACAAAAACTTATCAAATACAAAATATAGTACAACCTCGCTTAACCAACTCCAGATCCACCACTGTTTGGATTAACCACATCTATTCTGGCATGAAAGATTGTCAGTTTGTTCATTCTGAATATTAAAAATGATCGCATTAACCAACTTTTCTATGAAATGAATGACATCTTATTGGTTTCCTTAAATAGCACAGTATCCAAATAGGTAAATATGTGTTATGAGTCACATAGAAAACTCACAATACTGTGGAGAATTACGCAACATCAGTTTATCGTCAGTATTTTTTCCACATGTTTATTGTGTATAAAGCCTTTTCTTTCAATTTACTGGAAGTTTCTGTTTTATAATGTACAGTACAACAATACAATCTTTTTTCAATATACTTGACGTGATTCTGTAGTTGTCTCCTTCAACCTACCTTTTATGATCACGATGTAGGCCCATCCTGCGAAGGTCGGTTAAAAGAGGGTCTACTGCGACATTCCTTTTGAAAAGCTCTGACCGGTTTAGAAAATATCAAGAAAAACCTCTAAATACTAAATATTTAATTTATATACTGTAAAATTTTTGCTAGATCCTGTCAGGAAAAAAAATATTTTCTTTGATAAATAAAAGGTGTTTTGTATAGTTATAACCTTATTTGTAAACAATATAAAGTACTTATCATACCACTTGAGACCACATAAAACGCTCTGGTTGTGTCACATGGAGCCAGATTAGAGTACATCAACATGCAAGCTTAAGTTTGATGGGTGAACGTGAACAGGTTTGCAATTTATTTTTGCAGTAACAAGACAAGGGTGCAGAAAATGTTTTGACTCCTCCCCCCGAATCCTACTGTTATGGATCAAAGATTTTCCCCAAAGATACGCGACATAAATGACTTTGCTTTAAAACTCAAAAGCTTACAATAGAGCAGTGAAATAACTATTTTTTATTTTTTTATTTGAGTTTATTATATTAAAACACAAGTAATTAAAATCAAATCGGTACTACTTACCAGTACTTCTTAATATTTATATCTAAATTCTATTTTTCTATTTTTCATTCTTATAATACAAGATGTAAACTTCAGTTAGATATACCGGCTCACAGATTAAAAAAAGTAGTATCAGTCATAAAATTAATTGCATACGTTTTTTTAATAAACTGCCCGATTCAGCCAGAACTGTTTCCTTTAAGATATTTAAATCTAAAATATGTGAATGGTTGGTTGACAATCCCTTTTATGACATTACCGAATTTTTGGAAACGAATATAAATATTGAATTTTAATATATAAGTAACAGATACCTTTCTCTCTCTTTTATCTTTAATCTATATCTGTTGATATAGTATCTCAGCTGGACTTTGTAAGGTTTTCAGGCTTTGTATTTTTGTGTTTTTATATTGACAATGTCTAATCCTTTGTAAAAAAAAGGTCAATGACAATAAAACTCTTGATTCTTAATTCTAAAACTAAAAAAAATTATAATTTCCCCAAAATTTCCCTGGACACCTGTGAATTTCCCCCAATTCTAGATCGCCGGATCAGACATATTCTGCACCCTTGTAGCAAGACACAGATTGTGCACTGCATGGTTGTACCATTGACTATGTACACTAACATGAATAGACTTCTCATCCATGCTTTTTGTTTGATACCAAATTTTGGAAAGTTTGTGTACGCAGCGCCAGATTCGCTCCAATCGATGCTGTTGTTATTCAGTTGGATTTCCAATGCTGCAAAAACACTTTACCCCAACTTAAACATAACCCTCAGCTGTAAAATATTCCATCCTTGATTGAGAAGAGTGGTAATACTGATTTATCTGTCACTTGTACTTCATGTACGCCGCAGAAGATCGCACCACAGTTAATAGGTTTCAAACGCGCCTATCCTATGAGAAGTCTACTCACGTTAGTGTGTACATGGTCAAAGGTTGTACCAACTGGATGCTATTGCCTACCTGGTTATCATGCGGATGACCTTCCAACACGAACACTTCGTCCTTGTGACCAGACAACAGCTGGAGCAGAGTCCCGGTGAACGAGTCCCAAACCTGGACAATCATACACATTGATATCAGTTGCTGGGGGAACCAACTTAATGTATACTTTCTTTCTCTTCTTTTGTACTGTGCTGCATTTTATATGATTTAGTAAAGAATTTGATGCTCTATTTCCTACTATTTTTAAATACATGTAAGTTTAACGATATACAATGTATTTATTCATTTATTATCAGATTGTCATAACATCATACCAATGACAGAACAGTTGTCAAAATATTCTTATAACTAAGGTATGTTAGAAAATATATAAAACTTGTAATATTTCTACATAAAAAAATAAAAATAAAAATAAATAACTAAATGACCCAAATCCACATTAACAGTTAAAGTAGTCATTAAGGCAGTAAAAATTCTATGTTAATAGCCATTTTTAGAGGTCTGCGGGTACCCGAAAATTCGGGTAACTCCGGGTATTAGCGTGAACCCGAGTGGTCGGGCGGGTTTGACACGTCTCGGTCTTTATTCGGGCGGGCTTTTATTTTAAGCCGGGTCGGGCGGGTACCTAATGCCCGAAGGGTTGTAGGTACCCGACAGGACATTAAAAGCCAACCCGGGTTTTTAAAACTATTTTACAGCCGGGCATCGTTCCACACACTATTTTAGACTAGTGGTCATAACTGCCAGTCATTATTACTGAGGTGGATGTGGATGAACTAGAAATACTTTAGCTTACTATTCGCGACACTCGCACATGAAAATGTGGCTTCTGAAAGAAGCTAGCGGTCTCTGGTGCCTAGAAACGTAAGCAATTTTGTTTTGTTGATAATTTGGTACGCCATACTTCATGTTCAATTTAAAACAAATAACATTTTGATCATGAAAGATCGTATTTGACGTAGGAACATTTGTATTCCTTTAGTACAGTACTATTTTATGCCCAAAAAATAGTTTAAACAGCATTAAATCATTTGTTGCAAGCCTAGACACCAGTAGCGCTAGCATACTTTTCTCACTCTAACCTAAAGGAACTGCTCAGTGTCGTCGTCGTGACTGACTCACACTCTTAGACTGTGGCGTAGCCAATACCGTCACCAACTGTACAAACCGAAATCAAGGTAGCAGTGGCATTGGTACTATCATTGACTTTACATACAAAGTCTTTGTAAAGTCAATGGTACTATTTACACGATAACCGGTAAATAGCAAGAGCAAAATCAAAAGTAAGTAATCTCTACAGATTAGTGTTTACATTATTTTTACAATACAAAATTCATCAGTGTATATATATTTACGAAATATAATCAATATAGTACTCTTCGGTATAATTGGTTTTATTGCCGAATTATTTCTCATTCCATCTTGCAAATTGTCAAAACATTTAATATTTCTTGAGAACCAATGAAAACAATTTCTTGGATAATGTAACAGTTGGATATCCATAGTCAATGGTTGGATACTTCATAGACAGATTTCTTCATTCTCTATGTAGTTTTATAGTAACGGTACTCCATGTTTGTTGTATGGTATGGTGCGATCCGTCGTCTGTATTGATGATTTGATAGATGGTTTTCCTTTTCCTCTCGTTCTTGTTTATTCAATTCAAATTTGTGTTACTTGAGTGATGTTGAATTTTTTTCTGATATGAAAAATAAATATTAAAAAGCCACGGAATTGAGAGAATTCTAATGTCCGTGTATCCATTAACAGTCCTACTAGTGAAACCAAAGATTTGGGAAGTGTAAAATGTCGTGGATGGGCATTCATCTGCTATTTGGAATCACTCAAGCAAAGAAACAAATTTGTGGAAAGTAATCTAACAGAAATGAAATGCAATTATTTTAAGTCTGTTTTGAAAATAGGATATGGCAATATTGATTGAAAGGCCAAGTTTGAGTATAATCACATAATCTTTTCATAATAAAATAACTTTGTGTATTATTAGGCCTACAGAAAAATAGGCTAGCCTACAGTATGATAATTTGCATCTAGGGTATTTTGACAGTTATAAAAGTGGTTTTTGTTTAGTTTCAACAGTGTACAATATAATTTGTATATTTGTCATGTTTGTTGAAAAAGTTAACATTGGGTAAAGTAACTTAGGACTAAAGGAACCCTTAGCTTGATAGGTTATTGGCTCAGGAGAATTTTTTAACTTTTTATACTAGAATAAAATACATTATAGTTTTTTAACTTTTGTTAGGCCTAGGCCTAACTTAGTAGGTGGAAGGTTTTTGCCTTGTATTTATTAATACTATACTTAAGCTTAGTAGGCACATCAACAAATATTTTAAAATGAAATAACTTAGGCCTAGACATTTATTTTACAAATAATAGCGAAGCCGACCCGAAGTTTTATTCAACTTACAATACCCGAGCCCGACCCGAGTTTTTTTTAACATACATAGGCTACCCGAACCCGACCCGAGATTTTTTAACTCACACACCCGAACCCGAAACCGACCCGAATTTTTCTTTAACTTATAATGTTCAAACCCGACCCGACCCGAAAATTGATGTTAATCTACTACCCGACCCGAAACCGACCCGACTTGAAAAATCACTACCCGCAGACCTCTAGCCATTTTTTAACATTCTTTCGGAATTGCATGGGTGATACGATATCTTTAAGCTTTTTAGGCAATTTTATGAAAATTTTTGGACCTATATAAAGTTCCAATATATTTTTATCAGATCTCTTGAAATTAGCTCATCAACAATAGTGAATCCAACCATAATTGGTCGCCGCAAAGATGAAAACAATGACTCACGGCCGGATTTCCTCCCTACAAATTTTTTGACATCCACTGACAATCCACCACACTAGTTCGGATATGACCTGTATGTTGCAACTCCCGACACGTTGTTTCCCCAGCCTCACCTTGAGTGTGTAGTCGCTGCACGCGGTCACCACCCACTTGTCCTGGCAGTCCCACGACACCATCGTCACCTTCACCTTCTGCTTGGCCTCCTCCTCTCCCGGCGCAGCCTCCTCCACTGCGGAGCCTTTCCTGCCAAAACAGACACCAAACAGACATGCGTGTTAGGATAGAAGTTTACACAATGATTGTACTACGAGTGAGATGCCACGAGCAAAGCGATGTTCTAACATTTCAAGAGTGGCTTTGCGGCTGAATCCAATTGGCGCAGAGATTTGTAAACAGAAAACTATATATGTCAAATTTGGTGTGTTATCCAACAAAGTGATATTTCAATCACCTCTATACTGCATCTTAATGCATCTATATTTAACTTTTTAAATTATAATAGTAGATTATAGAGTGAGTCGGTGGCGTAGTGGTTAGCGCGCCGGACTTCGGGACCATGGCAGCGATGTCGTGGGTTCGAATCCGCGTTCTGCCAGTGACTTTTATCAGTACCTTTCACCTTGTACTGTAGCGGCTCATCCCCTTACTTTGTCTAATACGTTCCACGCACAGATCAATAGTCTATGTGGACGGGGTAAAGTAAGGCAAAAAGAGGTCCGCCAACCTCTTTTTAGATGAAAAAAAAGATTACGCAACGATTGTATTATAATTATAGCCTATGTAAATTAGAATTTCAAGTGTTCTAAATATCTCATAAGATTCTTAAAGGTATACAATCATTTCATACACTACTTTATATACAACCAACTCAAATTTGGTAAAGCATTTTAAATTAAAGTAATAAACATGTTACTTTAACTGATGAAAATAAGTTTTGATTTTGAGGGGGAGTATGGAAGTTGATGCGTGTTGTGTTGTTGACCACTTATATGTTAGGCGGTCACCCATCAAAAACATAGCCACAGAAGACGTTGCTTGATCTCATTGTTGTTCTCAACTCACATTAGATCACACTTTTTTAAGGTTTTATACAAAAAGAAACTAAAACACAAATTGTAATTGAATTGTGCATTTTGCATAACTTTTATTATAACAGTACCTTCATTAAATGCAGAGCTCTCATTGGTCTAGAACCTGAATTTAATGCGTAACCTGAACTCTTAAGACCTCATTACGATTCAGGTTTGAATTCGGTTTAATAAATGTACCTGTTTATGATATTACTTGCAATTTCATTATTGGTGCTTATTTCCACGGTCGTGGATAACCTTTTGTGAGACACTCGTATTATTGGCTCACCTGTGCAGCCTGGTGGTCATGTGGAGTCGAAGGTGTTTCCACTGCTGTCGCTCATAGCGCCAGATGAGCGCCGTGCCGTCCTTGCTGCCGCTGACGAACCGCAGCCCGTGGTTGGCCCACTGGATGCTGTCCACACGGTCGCTGTGAGCCTCCACCTGCAACCAACGTGAGGAGTTACAGTACACTTGCATTACACTGGTCGGGAAAACATTGGAAATAATCACTACCCCTGAATTTGACTACATGTAGGTTTGCTATCTAGGGATGTCAGTCGTGTTGTCAGGCTTACCTCGAGCACGCGCGACGGCCCCGCGGGCCCCGATAGCTTGTAGACACGCACGTACTGGTCTGCGCTGCCGGCCGCCAGGAACATCCCTCCGCTGCTGAACGCGGCGCTGATCATCTGCGCGCTGCCCGGCCGCGTACGCTCGATGAACTGGATCGGCTTGGGGCTGTAATGGAAAACACAATGGTTTGAAAAATATTTGATTAGATGAGATTACAGATAACGTTTACAGCTTAACATTTTTTTTAGTGCTAGGAAAAATATTTTTTTTAATTGCCGGTGTATTATTCATTTAACACCTGAGGTTTCCAGGTGGAGGGGGGGGGGCAGTAATAATAATAATAATTGTATGGTTTTTAGAGGAGGGATATCAGCAATTAACTGATAAATCTCCTCGCCTGAGAGGCCGGCACTTTTTTGTTTACCATGCAGGTGGACTGACGGCTTAACATAACTTCTGAACCACGGGAGAGGACGATCTTTTTGTCCCTAAGGCGGGATTCGAACCCGGGCCCACTTGGTGATAACCCAGAGTTCTACCTCTGAGGTAGGGCCACTAATCACATTACTTTTTCTCATTCAGTTAAAATAAATTTGTTGGCCAATTTAGTTTATTAATAACAAGTTGTTTCTTTTTCGACCTGTTTAGACCCAACAACTTTCATAACTGATTGAGAAGGCAGCATGTTACCGTATTGCGAAAATTTACCTGATTTTCTGTTATTTATTTTTTACGACTTTCGTGTCAGTGGAATCTACTAATCAACCCTACTGTTGGTAAATTCCCTGTCAATCTCACTTCTATATCATTTATGTAAATATTTAGATATGGGTAGCTGAGTGATTAAAGAATCTAAAGATTGCTGGTTTGACCCTGAGAAAATATTATGCTTTTTGATGGTTCGAAACTGGACCCAGCTGCCTTTGGTCATTTGGCTATTAATTAATGATCCTGACAAATGAAACAGCTGTTTGTCAGTAACAAAGCTACATCTCATCTGATCCATCACAATCATCACACACACCCCGTCAGTCATACTTACCTGAAAATACGCACCACAGAGTGTGTCAGTGTTTCAAATAAAGTATCTTAAAAAATAGATAAAAGGATCTTAACGTTGACACTAAGTGGGTGACTCACTTGAACGTGGTGACCTTGTTCTTGGTGGAGTAGCCCCAGATGGCGACGGAGCCGTCGGAGCTGGTGGAGGCCAGGTAGTACTTGCCATCCACGACCCCAGGACAGAAGTTGACTCCCGTGATCATGCCAGTGTGCGTAGTCAAAATCGCCACCTGCGCGAAATGTCATACAGTGAGCAGTGTCACACTAAGTATCTGTCGACCAGGCACCAACCTTTTTAAATATGATTTAATAAGGTTATGTTAGGTCAGGTTAGGATGGAAATGTCAATCTTAGTTATGTCGTCTTTTATCACTTCTTTGACTTGACTAGATTTGTTTCACTTGTCTTGCTCTGATAATACTAGACGTATGGGGGGCGCAATTTATTATTTTAAGCTGTATATTATGTTTTGTCGAAGTTTTGCTTTTAAGTGAAAAAATATCGGAACCAATATTGATTTATTTTTAAATGACCTAACCTAACCCAATCACACTGACGGCTTACTCTCCCCTCTCCTTGCTGACACTGCCACCTTCCAAAACTCTGATATTAACAATAGATTAACTTAAATAACTTGAATTTGTACAAAAAATGTTAACAAAAGTCAGTACTTCATGGTATTTTATTATATTTCATCGTTTTCCACCATGGAACAGTAATTTAATATGTGGTGCAAACAACCAACAAGTACCTCACACTGGTTGAGGACGTACCGTTGCGTATATCTGAAAAGGGAATGGAGGTAACTTGAATAAAATTCCACAAGGCCAAAATTATTAGAAATATCACACTTTTTCAGAGACTTGTTTTTTTCTTCAGAAAGGCAAAACACCTAACCATGACTTATGATGATAATGTCTGTCAATAGTTTTTAGTAGTTATGGGTCGGTTGCAAAAATTTATCGGTTCGGTTTCAGTTTGGTTTTTGTAAGAATTGATGAAATACAGGGAAGTATAAAATAAAATCCAACCATTTAAAAAAGTTTAGAAACACCCTCAAATTATGGCTTGTTTTGTTATGTCTAATTTTTTGTTATGTTAAGATAGTTATTTTTGGTTTTAAATCAGTAATATAATAATTTTATATATTTAAAAAAATAAGGACTGTTGTAGTAGGCCTATTTTTTAGTTCAATATTGAAAACAATATAATAATAACATTGATTCACCAATACAGGTTGAACCAAAGGTTGTAAAACTTTGATTAAAATGTTATTCAATTTGTTAAAACCAGACAAAAAAATGAACTATAATTTGTTTTTGTATGACAATTAGATCAGAAATCAAATATAAGGTACTCGTGAACTGATAAAGATCTAAATCAGATAAGCGATCGGCAGCCGGATGCTAAACAATAGAGCTCTTATAGCAGGTGTTCCGCATTCCATCTATCGTTTCATATTACAATTGTATTGTTATCTTCCTAGAACTGGATGTCTTTTCCTTTATAATTGATTCCTGTCCAACTTTTTATCTTTAAAATAGTAAGTAAAAAAAAAACTGATAAACTTATACCCGACATGTGTGATCAATTCTCGGTTATCGGTTTTTTCATCAAAAACTGATAAAACCCATCCCTTGTTTTAAGTTTTGGTTCCAAAAAATGTCAGTGTTCACTTTGGGACAATAACTGAAGAGACTGGTTATTTTTTTCTCCAATGGGGAAAACCGGTATGGTCTGCAAACATACAATCCCTACATCACTAAAAAAAATAATTATTTTGTGATGTTTTTATTTTGCAAAAATTTGCATTTCAGGTAAAAATCATCCTCCGTTTACTGTGAGGTAAATCCTGAATTTCTATCCTACCACCTCATGTAATTATTGACAAAATACTGTTCTACAGGAACATGATAATCAGACCTACTAAGATCTTATTGGGCGTTTCACACAGCAGTGTAAAGCCTGTGATACTGTACCAGTGTATCCAGGGTGAGTAAAGCCTAACAAATTTAATCTGCATACAGGGTGTCTACTGCCAAAGAGATATAAAAATCAGTAACATTTTGGTGACTTTTGGGGGTGAAAATTGTTAAGAATCAGTGACTTTTCCGTCTCCACGAAAGAAAATGTTGGGGGAAAATTGTAAGTCACAAAACCTTGGCTCGCAACCGCATTATTTTTGCTATTTATACTAAAAATGTGTGACTTTTCTTGCATTTTAAAGAAAAATCAGTGACTTTTTGGTGACTTAGGTGACCATTAACTAAAATCAGTGACTTTTGGTGACTTTAGTGACCTGTAGACACCCTGGCATATTGCAACATTTCCTTGGACCCACCGGGGCGGCTGTCTGCAGGCACCAGACACGGATGAGCCGGTCGATGCTGCCGGCCGCAAGCAGTGTATTCTCCACGTTGACGGCAATGTCAGATATCTCGGCCGAGGCGCCGCGCAGTGTAGCCAACAACCGGCCGTCCACCGCGCTCCACACCTTCACTAGCAAGTCGTCGGCCCCCTGCAACACACATTGTTGTTGTTACTGGTGGATATGGAAATGCCGGCCGAACCGCTAGATATGTCTCTGGGGAATCGATACTGAGGGAGAGGGTGAGAAACGGAATAGTAGGCGGAAACTTGACCACTTGTACAACTCCCGAGTTCCTTTGATAACTGATTTTCAGGCTCAAACAGGCTGTCCGCTATGCATTTTTTATTTGTCCAACCAACTGACTTTTCATTTATTTATTTATTTACTTATATTCCAAGGGTTTAACAATTTCTTTACAATAATTTCTAATATGCATGAATTACCTACTTTACATACGAATGGAAAAGACAAGATGCTGACTAGAACATGAATGTATCCTTGATTGAGAATGTCTATAGTGGACAGCCAAAAGACTTAACATGTGATATGCCAACTTCGTTTGCTATACCCAATGTTAACTTCACAGCTAATATTAACTACTTTATAAAGTTTTCTTGGTATGCAACATATGTCATGACAGAAAATAACTGTAGGCCTACAGGGCCTACAGTTACACATACATTGATAGTATGTCTTTTATTGGAAAGTTCTGTACTCCCAACACCTCTAATAAGCACATAAACTGACACTCCCTGACATGGCAATGTCTATTTTGGTTTAATAATTTTTTTTTCTCTCAATAGTGATAAGTCAACATAATTGGTTTCAAGGAGAAGAAAGTCCAAGGTTCTCGGAAATAATAATATAATTGTTATTGGAGACGACCACACAAAAAAAGGAAATCACGATAATAAATTCTGGAGTGGTAGCACTGACACCTGTTACACACTAGCGTGAATAGATTCCTCACAGCACAAATTGAACGAAACGTCATGTAGGCTAACCTAAACTATTCAAAATACTAGTGAATTTTTTAAAATTAGTTTTTAGGCCTGGAAAATATAAAACCTTTCTTATATAGGAAAAATATTGTTAGTGTTAAAATGATATGAACAATGTAGGCCTAACTTTATACCAATTAAATGCTTTTACTTAAATAACTATTTTATTAAATTAGGTACTATATATTTTGATCAGAAATAAATCATTTAGACATTTATTTTTTTATTTTATACATAATTTTATTGTAGAGTGAATGCATGCAATAATAAGGTATTGTAGAGATATTTTATCATTAATTGTATGTGGTGTTTCAAAATATTTGGCACAATTAACAAACAATTTGTTTCTAAGAAGAAAAACAAATACTATTTTATATTTATTTGGCCTAATCATAAATTAACTGCAGTTATGCAAACAATATTACAGCAGTACACAGCACACACAGCACTATAAAGCAGTATATACAGAGCACTTGTCCAAACATAAAAAAATACTCAACTTTCACATATTTTAGTAAAAGAGAAAAAATAACTTTTGATCAATAGCAAAATAATAATTGAAACAATATTTTAACTTAGTATTCGGATCAATTGCTATTTGCAAATAAAAGTCAAATAAATTAAAGTTTTATAGAAATTAACTAACAACCTAAATCCTAAACTATACTAGTGTTATAATTTCTTAATTTAAATGTGCAACAAAAATAGAACGGTATTTTTTAAATACTTTATTTTCTTTCAGCTTCTTAAATGGCAAACTAACAAGTCAAGCATTAAGTAAGGTCAACAAGTACCAGAGTCTTCCCCAAGTAGGTTCAACAAGTACCAGATTCTTCCCCAAGTAGGTTCAACAAGTACCAGAGTCTTCCCCAAGTAAGTTCAACAAGTACCAGATTCTTCCCCAAGTAGGTTCAACAAGTACCAGATTCTTCCCCAAGTAGGTTCAACAAGTACCAGATTCTTCCCCAAGTAGGTTCAACAAGTACCAGATTCTTCCCCAAGTAGGTTCAACAAGTACCGGATTCTTCCCCAAGTAGGTTCAACAAGTACCGGATTCTTCCCCAAGTAGGTTCAACAAGTACCGGTTTCTTCCCCAAGTAGGTTCAACAAGTACCGGATTCTTCCCCAAGTAGGTTCAACAAGTACCGGATTCTTCCCCAAGTAGGTTCAACAAGTACCGGATTCTTCCCCAAGTAGGTTCAACAAGTACCGGATTCTTCCCCAAGTAGGTTCAACAAGTACCAGATTCTTACCCAATTAGGTTCAACAAGTACCAGATTCTTACCCAATTAGGTTCAACAAGTACCAGATTCTTCCCCAAGTAGGTTCAACAAGTACCAGATTCTTCCCCAAGTAGGTTCAACAAGTACCAGATTCTTCCCCAAGTAGGTTCAACAAGTACCAGATTCTTCCCCAAGTAGGTTCAACAAGTACCAGATTCTTCCCCAAGTAGGTTCAACAAGTACCAGATTCTTCCCCAAGTAGGTTCAACAAGTACCAGATTCTTCCCCAAGTAGGTTCAACAAGTACCAGATTCTTCCCCAAGTCGGTTCAACAAGTACCAGATTCTTCCTCAAGTAGGTTCAACAAGTACCAGATTCTTCCCCAAGTAGGTTCAACAAGTACCAGATTCTTCCCCAAGTAGGTTCAACAAGTACCAGATTCTTCCCCAAGTAGGTTCAACAAGTACCAGATTCTTCCCCAAGTAGGTTCAACAAGTACCAGATTCTTCCCCAAGTAGGTTCAACAAGTACCAGATTCTTCCCCAAGTAGGTTCAACAAGTACCAGATTCTTCCCCAAGTAGGTTCAACAAGTACCAGATTCTTCCCCAAGTTCACTGATCGGTCTTGGTTTTATAAAATTATGCCTTTAGCTTTATGACAGAATTATAAATTACAGTGAACCGTTAACAGCTCCAGCAGAAATATGTATAGTGCCTGTGTGAATGTACAGTGTTGTTGTTTATATAATTTGTGACATAGCCTTCGTGTCAACCTCTTCACTTTAAACTAGCTGATGATAAGGTCGTTAAATTGAAACATGTACTGTTTTTGATGTTTCTACTGGAGCTGCTGACGGTTTCACCATAAGTAATAATTCTTAGTATTTTGATTGTATTACTTACGTCAATCAATCCTGTTAAAACTTCCGTCAGACGCGTTTCGGCCTAGGCCATCATCAGCTGGGCGGAGTACATTACACTAAATTAACATAGTTTCTTCGCTGGTAGGCTTTTCTACCGTTGTCACAAGTTTACAAGTCACATTACACATACTATCAAAAACACGAACGAACGTTCGTTCGAAACGCTAGGCCGAAACGCGTCTGACGGAAGTTTTAACAGGATTGATTGACGTAAGTAATACAATTAAAATATTGCAAGCTAAATCCGTTGTTACAACACATTAAATAATAATTCTTAGATTCAAACCACAGTTCAGGAGCCACAATGGATTTTAGATTTCAATACAACATAAAAAGCAATTATTTAACTGAACATTACATATTTTTTAAAGATATATATTCATTAGAAAGCAACATAAGTAAATAACAGAAGACAATACTATTAATTCATAATTTGCTCGACTCACTGTGATGACATAACGGCCGGTGCGGTCGAACAGCAAGCAGTATACCGCGGACAGATGGCCCAGAGTGCAACACAGTAGCTGTATCTTGCTGTACAGCTGGTTGGAGACGGCGAAACTGCGTGGAGTCGGGCCGGCGTTCTCACGTCCCACCAGCACCTTCACTGCAACACAACGGCCGACACGCTCACACACACGCTTGATGGCGAGTACCACCGATGTCAACACACTGCGGACGAACCTCCACACACGCGGCACATCCATGGTGCAGGAATCAAGAATGCCACTCAAGTTTTGTTTCTTTATCCTTTAGTAATCAGTTTCTGACACCACAACAAACATTTATTTTTATTTCAAATACCCCCGTTGCAGCAAACCTGCGTCTCAGCGAATTTCTGATGAACTTTAAGATTTTCTACTTTTCCCATAAAAATCCCATGTAGGTTTGCTGCCAAGGGGTGTTAGAAAAAGTAAGTTAATCAATAATTAGTGAAGGTAAACAAAAAATTGTATCAAAATTTTACACTTTTATTTTTTCCAAAACCCCATGGGGGTGAGTATTTTGTAGGTTTGCCGCCCAATGGGTTTTGTAATCAGATAAACGTTAAACCCTATCTAGATAATGTACTGACTAAGTTATGTCAATAAATAAGCAAGATACAGGGGTTTGTTGATTTCCCGTAAGAATAACATGGTAAACACATTTTTGGATTTTCTCCTTAAAAACCAGTTAAGCCAAGTTAAAAATTGAAAATACTAAATTGTTTGTTTTTTCAATCTCTTTTAAATGAAGTTAGTAAAAAATTTTGAATTATGATAATTGAGGTTTACAAGTGCCAAAAACTCATTTTTTACCCTTTTGAAACCCCATAAAACCCCTTTCCCATAAACCCATAAAAACCCGATTTTGCTGGTTCGCGAACTCATGAAAATAGATCTGGTTTTACACCTTCATACTAAATTTAGTAAATTTCATCAAAATCGGTGATCTTTTTCAAAAGTTATCAATACAACGGACACACCTCAAAATGAAAAAATAACATGTCCCGGGTTAAGTCTTACCATGGCTACTACTGCAATAGTGTATTCCCAATAGAGATATTAACTAAAAATCAAAACTATTATTTTTATTACATTTTAATTGTTTAAATTTAACCTATCAACCACATACAATAACACAGCAAAACAGCAGAACAGTTTTAAACTTTCTACTTGAGCTCTGAATTGATATAACAAACACAGTGGTATCTTATCTATTCGTGGATAAGGTGTCATCGAGGTGGGATAGTTAAATTAACCCACTGATTATAGTTCCAAGAATCAAAACGTTGCTCGATGACTAAGAATGTGCTAGTGCAGCAAAAATGAGCATTTAGCTCTCACTGCACATTATTGAGTTACTGGAACTCATTACATAATCTGCGGTTGTTTAAAATTCAAATCACTTTATCTGACTCACCTGGGATAATTAAATTGGATGAATTAAGCATTGTAATTATTTAATTTATTAAAAATTACTATTGTGGTACCTGAATTGTTTAGCAATAATTATGCCTACTTTTAACTGGTGACTCACAACAAGGGTCACAAGCAATGCTGCCAACTATGCTAATGATTGTGCAACTAATGCTTGTTGGCTTTAGGAAAGAGGTGGTCGTTATACAAAATAATAATAATAAAGAAAATAAAGTTGGTATCTTCCAGTTATAAGGATTCTTTTAATTTATTGCCCGTACACCAATCTTAATAAGAGGCCTCAAAGGTTAACTTTTCCTAACTACGCCAACTAGTAATTCAAATAATTACAAAAAGAACCATTTACCTCAGTCCAGTTGTAATTTTTTTTAAGTTGGCATCACTGTTCATGAACAAGTATATTGGCAACACTGCCCCTGCGTTGCACCACAAACCTTGAATGCTAAATAGTCAGTTCTTTTCTACATTTTGAATAGATTGGATGATATTATAAAGTGTCAAAAGTCATTCAATGTCTTTTAGTTTTGTGGTGCAACAAATCTTTAGCGCTTTCCTTTGGTGAGTTTGTTACTTTATTCTTTCAATGTTAACTCCTCGGTCATGAATTTCGCACCTTTTATTATGTATCAAACTTTAATGGCATAAAAACCTTTTCTGCACAAATTAATTTTACAAGATTGGAGGGGCGTAATGTTGTGTAAGGGGTCAGGAACTTCAGAAAAAATAAAGTTGTAGTGTCAAACATGTCTGCTACTGAGAAACCCTGTTGCTACCGTAAGGAAGCACTAGTATTGCACAACTTCACTGATGAGTTTATATCTTGTCGGACAAAGCAGTTTTTTTTCTGTCAATGTGAAACTCTGAATATTGATAGTGTCAGATGTTAAAGTACACGGTAAAATGCTTGTAAACATGAATTTTGATTGAACAAAAATTACTTAAAAAACATTTTAATTTGATTGCATTTCTGAGTGAATTTGTAGTTTCTATTTATGGTAGAAACTCTCTCAACTGCAACTACTGGACCAGACTCTGGTCGGATAATAAAAAAGACCAGTTAAACTGACTTTTATATTATCTGTTATTTATGACTGTTATTTATACTGACATATATTAATAATTTGTTACTAGTAGTTTATGCAATGATTTAATTAAGAAGGCCTTTAAGCCACAAGTGTGCTGAATCTCACGAGTGGTTTAAAGGCTAAATACAAGTTGCATACTTTATCTACAGTCAACATGAATCTGGTAAATTACTGTAATAAACATTTTGAAAACTTATAGGTTATGGACAGCCATCCATCCAAAAGAAAGCCACACAGATGTCGCTTGACCAAATTATCATTATCATGCACATATGATCACACTCTTTTGAGGTTAAACACATAAACTAAAACCAGAATCGTAATAGAACAATCAGCTGATGTCAGAATTGTATGATTTTGATTAAAACAAAACTTTTGTAAAATGCTGATGCCTCATTAAAATCTAGGACCTGCATTTTAATTAAAAACCTGAACTTCAAAAGACCCCATTGAACCGTGATTGGTTAATCCGGCAGATATTTGATCCAAGGTCGGTTAAGAGAACTTCCCCTGTATCTCAATTTCACCGCGAGGTCGCATGTCACAAGTTGGCACGTACCCAGGTTGTGTGTGACGCAGGTCACGGGCGGGTACAGCGCTCTCGTGTTCAGCCGGGCCGAGTACTCCACCACGTGCATCCACAGCTTCTCCACATCTGCGGAAAAAACAAGTTACACACGTTAGACTGACGGTACGCCGTGATTTAGGTAATGGTATCCTAATATTTCATTATGAGCTGAACAGTTGGTTTTGACTAGTATGTAGGAGAAAGTAGAATAAACTGTAATCGAGGTATATTATTAATGTTAACATGAAAATGTTCATTTCAATTTATCCATGAAAACTGAAGAAAAAGGCCTTAAAAATTAATTTACAAAAAGAATACCGCATCTAAGAGGTAGGTATACTTCTCCAGATCTATTTTGCAATTTTACAATGGATTAAGATATTTTTTTATGTAAATTCACAAATATGGACATTTTTTATATTTTTTGTATTGTTTAACTTATTAAATAATTCAAATTAATCTTATAATGGGGAAACACATTTTCGTTGTATATTAGAATGATATTAAATTAATTTACAAAGAAAATTTATACATATTTTATATGCTAGGGGTTTTTTTGTTGAAAACTCCTCCGACAATTTTCAATCGATATTCAACTTTTTTGTGTCGTTAGATAGGGCTTGTTCTGTAGTTGTTTCCGCCAAAGATTTATGAAAATCGGACATAAAATAAGGGTGCTATACACAAATTTAATTTGAAATGTTCCCATTAGAATAACATTGGGTTTGGGTTGAACACTTTAAACATCTGTTAATGTACAGCTGTAAATATGTGTAGTTTTTTGTGATTACCGTACTGATATTCACAATATTGGATTGGTCGGATGTTGTTGATTTAAAACTAAATGTTACTTTGGTTTTGTATCAAAATGAATTGCTCGATTTCGAGCAACAAATAGACTAGTAAGGCTATAGTATGAATAAGCACAAATTAAAATCATCTCATAGGAATACACTAAATTCATTTTAATAATAAAAATACAGGAAGGCCACTAAATTTGCCAGCAAGGTAATCGCTTTATCAATTATATGATTTCAGGATGTTCAAAACACAATTGATTCAAGTATCACAGAATGATATAATGTAAAATGTGACTTGTACACCTGCTTCCTTGTAATCCTTGTTTTGTTGCTACCACAACTAGTTTTGACTCATACTTATCGAGTCATCTTTAGACATCAAGGATGTTAAAGTCTTCATCACTTTATTAGAAGGTTGTGTAAAAGTACATTTAAAAAAGACTAGGTTATTTTTGGAATTCCTCCATAACCTGTTAAGCCAAGTTAAAAATTCAAAATACTAAATTGTTTGTTTTTTAAGCTATTTTTAATGGTTTTAATTAAAATTGATGAATTTTGAAAGCAAAAGGTCCAAAAATGCCAAAAACACATTTTTGACCCTTTAGAAACCCAATAAAACCCCATTCACATAACCCGATCATGCTGGTTCGCAAACTCATGAAAATAGATCTGGTCCTACACCTTCATACCAAATTTCATCAAAATTGGAGGTCCCTGTCATAAGTTATCAGTACCAAGGACACTATATATGTATAGTACCAGGTTAACCGAGCTTTGCTCGCTGGTTTTAATCCACTTTTGTACCGAAAAAAAAATGAACTTCGAATGAGAATTTTTGAATCTTGGTAATAAAGCTATTAAATTTCCACCAACAACCACAACTATACCTCCTCACAGTTAACAGCTGTTTATAAAAGACTGCTTAAAAGTTCCTTTATTTTTGTATATCTTTTGTTATTATTTCGTTACCAAAATAGCAAACCATAAGACCAATGTTAAAAATTACGGGTTATAAACTTAAATTTATACCAAATTCGACTTTTCCTGGGATTGATGCTGTTTATAAACTTATTTTTGGGCTAAAACACTCTTAAATGCAAAGTTTAAGCAAAATCTACCCACTAGATTTCGAGATTGTGGAACAAACATCCCTTCGAACATTGCTTGTATTATAGTATAGGATATATATATACATACATATGAAAATGAACGAATGGTATTTTTGGTTTATGGGGACCTCAAAATGAAAAAGTAACATGGTCTCGGGCTTACGTCTTACCATGACTACTACCGTAATAGCGTATATTCCCTATAGGGAAATTCGCTAATAAATAAACATGCAAACTAACAAGATGAACATTCATGGACAAATTACACATGTTTATTGAGTTACTATGTATTGAGGCACATGTGTATTGATGTGCACCATGTTTATGTGTTTGATTTTTATTGTATTTTGACAACCTTCAAATGAAGTGGCGAGGATTTTGATATCCTTGATGCCTGAAGGTAACTCCATAAATAGAAGTCAGTATTAGTTGTTGCAGAAACAAAACAAGAATTGCAAGAAAGCAGGTATTTCAACCAAATTTTATATTTCTTGTTAATTCTGAGGCTATTCAAAATGTGATATACTAGCTCGTAGAGAATCATAAACTTGAACCACAATACAAATCAATGTCCAAACCAATGTTATTTTAAAGTCAACCTGTGCTTGCCATCATTACTGGAAAAGATGGATAAATTTCCTGTACTTTTTATAAACGTTTTTATGTTTTCTTATAGAATAAAAAATGGTGATTTCTTATTCTTATGCTGGTTGGCGCAGGAGCTTACCCTTGGCGGTGCGAAGCAGCGACTGTCGCCCGGCGCCCAGCAGCGTGGAAAGGCCATTGACGTTGGGCTTGATCTCTCGGTCGAGAATGGGAGCAATACGGGAACAGATCTCCAGCAGGTGCGTGCCGCGGATGTGAGGGTACTTCCTCTCCTGGGCGACAAACCACAACAATTACAGGTGCATGATTATTCAAACAATTCCAGATTGAATACATTCTATTCAATGTTGTTATATGTTATGCCAATGTTATGTTAATGTTATTCAATGTATGTTCTATTCTATTGTATTCGATGTTTCAGAAAAAAATATTCAAAGGTTCAAGGTGTAACTCTCAAAGACTCAGCCGAGAAGGTCAATTCGCAAGCAAGCGTGCCTTGGTTTCAAATGATGGCGAGGAAAACTGTGAGTTTCGTTAATCTCTTTTTAGTAGTTGAGTTTGCTGCGGGAAAGCAGTCAGGGTGTCCACAGAAAATTTGACATTAATTTCCCTGACTTTCACTGACCGTTTACCTTTGATTTCCCTGACTCACGAACTTAACTAAAAAATTAAAATAGGCTACAACATGCCTAAAATATATTACTAAGCTAGTTAAATCAAATAAAATACTGAAACGTGTAATAACTGTGAATGTCTGGCGAAACTAATCTGTTCTGGAATCTCTTCTGAGTGTAAAAATCCATCAACATTGACACAAAGGTCATTACGTAGAGACTTATGAAGGCGATCCCCAATGGTCAACTGCTGCCATAAAAACCACACCCAGAAAATTCCACGCTACACAAACACACCAAATTAGGAACCCATTAGGTGTTACTGCTAATATAAAAATAATAAATTACTAAATTCAGGAAATATTTTGGCATCAGGCCACAATTTATTAAATTTTCTCTGTTTAGCAGCCATTGTACAGCTAACAACTTACAACATTTTAGAACAAAAAAGACAACTAACTGACAAAAATCAAATTTTCTTACATTTTTGCAATAAATCCTGAAAAACACTACAATAGGCAGGGTTGCAGCCGACTAGAGCGTGTAAAAGTGTCCTCAAATCCATCATTGGAGCAGATTTCCCAAACTTTCTAGACTCTGTCTATTTCCCTTACTTTCCCTGACTATTCCTGACTTTCCAGAATATACCCTGGCAGTGCTAAAATATATCTGGGAGATTTTAGGGTTTCAAATCTTATACTCTAAAACAAGTAGTCCTACTGTTTGAAAGGACAAAAATACACTTGAGTCCCGCTAGTCCGAACACGGGTAATCCGAACGTCCGCCTAATCCGAACAAGCTCCGGACGCATTTTGCAAAACATTTTCATTAATGTAAAAATATAATTTACGTAATAAAAATAGAATTTTTGATGGAAAAGATAAGAGTTGTGGTAAAGAAATGAAAACGAAGTATTCAATTGAGGAATATACTGTACAAATATTTAGTTTATTGTGTTTTGACTAAATTTACACTACGTAAACAAAAGAATGTAAACAATAAAAAAATACGTATACCCTGTAAAAAGTATTGCACACGTAGTAGATCAATACTGTAACACATAAAAAGTAACATTAATTTATTTGTTATTGACCATATAGTCCAACATCGTCTTTTGTTGAAGTTTAGTCAGTCTGTTTTTTGCCGTGCAGTTCCGCCATTTTCTTATAAACATCACATCTGCGGGAGTGGCAGTACAGTCTCTGCTGGCAGTGGATACAGTCCGTGGCGCTAGGCGCGAGCAGCGTTGCCAATTCGAGGGTAATTACCCTTTTAGAAGGTATTTTGGACTTTCGAAGGTAATGATTTTTTTTAGGATTGAAGGATAATTTTATTAAAATTGACTAAAATGTGTGAATTTTCGGGAATGGGTTGAAATTCAAAGTAGATTTAATACAAGAGTGATTAATATCACTTGAAAAACGAATACCAATTGAACAGCTGATACACTTTTATTAATCATTCTTGTATACTAACAACTTAGATTGTTGGTAAAATTATTGATTTTCCAATATTTTGGTGTTTTTGAATTTGAGGGTATTTTTGTCAAGGATCTAGGGTAAGTTGATGAAATGTAATTGGCAACGCTGGGCGCGAGCGAACAGTATCTTCACGCCATGCATACAGGCAGCACACGCTGCTTGCCCGCTCTGTGATCACATCCTAAAATTACGTGCATTGGGTCATTGTGCCGTCTGCTATGGGCTGTGCAATTGTTGGTTTTGATTATATAAGGGTAAAAGCACTGTTTAAATTGTTTTTTGTGTATTATTTGCTAATATTACAACACGTAAACCCGTTTAAATTGCTTCACTCTCCCTTATTGAATTATTTCGGATAATCCGAACAATTAGCTGATCCGAACGGCGTTCGGTCCCAATTAGTTCGGATTAGCCGGACTCAAGTGTATGTTATTCCCAAGGATTTTTTTATTTTTTTGGTCGAATGAGGGGTTTTTTTTGGCAACGAGAAATCAATTAGAGTTGGTCCCATAATTGAGAAAAATGCGGTTTTTAGACCTAGAGCCTTTCAAAGTTCCCATGTTATCCTTATGGAGATTTGTTGTAGTAGCCTATCTACCAATTTAGACAAAAATCATCTGATAGTTGTAGGTGTAAACCAATGTGTTATATATCTTTAACCCGTGGTTCAACGAATTTATAAGTGCAGCACCCTTACCTGGCGAGTGAGTGAAGCGAACATGCTCATCTTAAAAAAGAAGAGGGAGAGTGAGCGAATCATATGAGCTTTGTCCGAGAAAGGAATGTGACGCTTAATAATTGAACTAATCATAAGCTCGGCCCCTTGGTACTAGATAACAAAAGATTGCTATTGCAATGTAATAGCACTTGAATTGTTAACCTTAAAAGGCCTAAAGTATATTTGGAATTTGTTTTACGTTTGATAGAACAACAAAGTTTTGAACACCTTTAAGAGTTTGGATCGCTTTCCTCATATTTGATGGCTAGTAATTTTTCATTATAATCTGATTGATTTCATCGCAGCTAGATTATCTAGAACTGTCTACCTCCTGAGACGTCTCACACACCGTCTCGAAACCAACCATGTAAGAACAGATTATTTTGCATAGGCCTATTTTTTAATCAATGTTGACTTTTAATAGCCAAACCATTCTGTATTGAATATTTGTATTGTATTTATTTTGTATTAGGCCTATATTTGTCTTATTGTACCATTATTGTACACTTATGGTAGGGATATACATTTAAGTTCTGACTGTGGCTATTGCTGTAAAAATGACATTGCCAATACATGTAAAATTGTCAAATGGCAAATAGTTTTATTTAATTATTTATTTCAAGCCATTTTTAATCACATTCTCGAGTAAGCTACTCCATTTCATCCACACAGATATTTCTAGAATATTTGGATTGAACTAAACTCACCAACTCATTGAATGACTGTTCATGTTCACCACCTTCCCAATCCAGACGTTTTGGCAGAATCTGGAATAAAACAATTAGAATGGAGCATTATTAACATTGTTCACATAAATTATCCTCCTACTTTAGTTGCTGGTTTTTTACTAGAACTAATGATTAAAGTTCACCTTCTTTTGGGTTTTCTATCATCTTTGCAGGGATTACTTGATTAGATCTGAAAATTCTAGAGTTATATGGCAGTAAACCAACCCCCTCCCTTCACCGTATCGCCAATCTTATTGTTTGGGGTGCCTCAATGTCGAGACAGCCAGGGGCTGGGGTCCGAATTGGCCGTTGCCAACCTTCCGACACAGATTCCCTGTCCTTCAACCATCAGCTAAAATTGCACGTGAACATGGGAAAAAATCAAGCAGAGGAAGTTTCATGTGATCTCTCAAACCCAATTTTTAACTGCTGAATACGTTAACCAGCGCTTAAAGGTATTTTCAGACTACCTAGGCGCAAGCTCTCAAACCGCCTCTTAATTACTTAAACAACAAGGGGATTTTGCGCATTTCATAAACTTACCTTTTTCTGGACTAGTTCCTGTTTTAATATCTGAAACACAAAACAAGGTTTTACATTTTTTATTAAACACTATTTGTTCAAATTAATATAGCATTATGTTGTACCTATATCTATTCGTTTGAAACTATACAGCAACTTTCATGGTTTAATAGATTAGGTATGTAGTTATAGGAGAGCATTATTTCATGTTAACTTAAAAAGTAACATGTTTATGGCAACAAAGATAAAATTTAAGAACCTTTACTAGAGATTACGTAACTTCAATGGTCACAAACCTACATTATAATATGATTTCCCAAGGTATGTGTCAGGAAAATAACTTAAATAAAAAATCTGTCAATTTCCACAACTGCTATGACAAAAAGTATTTGGGGACTAAGTAAACTTAAATTGGTTCAGAACCGTAACAGAGAAACTTCTTACAGGTTTTTTTTCACAAATAGCCTGGGCCAAAGTAAAATTGACTTACTAAGTACAAATAGGCTTAGTACCAATACTAAAATCTTTGTTGATCCCTGACAGTACATTTCTTAAAGGCCTAGTTGAATTGCCAATGGTCAGTAAATTATGCAAGACCACGTGTCAAGGACTGGTACAAAATATTACCATATATAGTTTCTGGTCTCTGAACTTTAAAGGAACGCTAAGCTAAAACTCTTAAGGAAAAATATAAATACCTAATGACTGCAATGCAAACATACCTATTATCATTAACAGCACGGTAGGTATGCTTTTAACAAAAAAATACCTACAGCAAATTATGACCTACATAGCCTCATTAATTAAGGTGCTGATAAAATTACGTTAAATTGAGGATTTGGCCAATAATGACTTAAATAGAATTTAGTTTCAAACAATTAAATGAATTAGCCTAGATAACTTATAACTAAATTTTACCAAAGCCATACTAGATTATTTAGGCCCAACTGCTAAATGGCCATGACGTCATTTTGGTACGGTACACATATATATGACGTAGTAAGTTTAAACATCTGATCTCTAATTTCTGATCTGGAAGCACCGTCCACGCGGGTAGTGACGAGGAATCGCTAACCACGTGGATGGTGCTTCCAGCTTAAGATCAGAGATCAGATGTTTAAACTTACCATGGCATATACTATACATGTAGGCCTACCAAAATGACGTCATGGCCATTTAGAAGTTAAGCCTGAATAATCTAGTATGGCTTTCATTTTACCCTTCTGACATTCCTTGTCGCTTTTTATCATGTTGCGTCACCACTGTGACATCATCAGGCATCCTCTCACTTTGGCGTTTCGTCACAAAGTTAAAATAATACATTCTCAAATGACACAAAGATATAAATAATGGTGACACTTAAACATAAGTTACGTCGACGCGGTAGCCACATTTCGCACTTCACACGAACGGATGGTTTATAACGACTGGAGCCAGGGAGCTGTGTTGTGTTATAACGAAAAGCGACAATGAATGTCAGAAGGTAAAAAATTTAATTCTGTAATTTAAAATCTCTTGATTCCAGTGGTAGGCCAAGAATATGAACTCAAATTTAATTAAATCACCGAAATCTTACTTACCCTTGCACTCAAACTGCATGGTCCAGACTCCAAATACTTTGTGATCAGGAATAGCAATTCTAAAAATAAAAACAATTTTAGGCATGCCTAGCATAGCAATGGACAGTAGATCTACTTTTTTCTTTGTTTTAATGAAAGGGTTCTAAATTATTATTTTATTATTTTTTTTTTTTCATTACTTAGGCTACGGTATCTTCATTTATGATAGGCCTAGTTCTGTGATTGAATCTATTTAATAGTTGAAAGAATTAATAGCATAGGCTACAGTCTGATTGTAGTAGCCTATATTGTAGTGTGTCTCATGCTAAGAATCAGCAGGACTATGACAGAGACGTTGAAGCCATCAAATCAAGAATCCTAACACAAGGTAGAAAACAATTCGTATGATAGACAGAGTCAAAACAACAACAAAACACGAGCTTCAATTGACTTTAATGGTACCGTACCTCAATCATAATACATAAATAACTTAAGCTTCAATATATTCAAACATTAACCAAATCAAATCTACTTAGAGATCGCCTCCTGATAGAAATTCGATCAAAATTTCAGTTGATCTGTATGCCTACCCAAGATGTTTACAAATATTTTTTAAATTTTTATCCTCAAATTAAACCAGCCTAAATGCGGCTGTGTGTCGGCTATTGAAGTTTAAGTGTGGAATTTACAAGTCACTCATACTCAAGATGTTCACGTGAGTGACGGAATTAATTTGTGATAAATCGTAAATATATTTTATTATAGGCCTATAGATACTTTTTAAGTAGGCTACCGTATTGCTGGTGATAAAACAAATATTTTTTTTATTAAGATAGCAATTTTGTTTTCTAAAGGTTATCCCAATTTTTTATGGGGAAAAAATAGAAATTCAGCTTTGCTGCTTTTGTTTTGAGATCGGTATAGTATGTTTAATTGATTAGGCCAAAAATGTATTTTTTATTAAGAAGTTAGTTTTTATTTCAGGAAATAAAATCATTTTGTGAAACCAACCCATTAGTACGGTAGTATGACATAAAAAGGGGCTTCCCCTAAGGTCACAGTATTTGGGTGATTTACCTTAATTGTAAGAAGATGCAGACTTCATTTGACCGGCGAAACTTCGTTATCCGTCTCCACCGTTATTATCGATGTGGAAATTTCGATACTGTGATTGAAATTTTGAGCGATGAAAACAATCGAATCAACAACAATACTGAGAAAAAATATGTATCATAATAATAATCTAACCTAACAGTGTAACCATAAACCTACGGCACTTTGACAACGATGTTTATAACAACAAAATCAATGGTGTTTGGAAACATTTAAAATGCATATTCCCACAATACAATAGCAAAAAAAAACTTTTTGATTTTTATTTGGCAGCATTTGTGTGACGCCATTTTAGATCTAACGAAGTCTGATTCTTCTCACAATTTGAATTTATATACAGCTACACAACAAACTTGGTTACTGTAGTTTATTTTGGGCGAAACTTCGTTATTCGTCTCCACCGTTATTATCGATGTGGACATTTCGATATTGCGATTGAAATTGTGCGATGAAAACAATAGAATATTCAACAATGATACTGAGATAAGAAATGTATCATAATAATAACTTAATCTAACCTTTTATAATCTAGCCTAACAGTGTAACCGTAAACCTCCGTCACTTATATAGACAGCGATGTTTATAACAACAAAGTCAATGGTGTTTGGAAACATTTAAAACGCATATTCTCTTAATACAATAGCAAAAAATACCTTTCTGATTTGTATTTGGCAGCATTTGTGTAGTGTGACGCCATTTTAGATCTATCACGAAGTCTGCTTCTTCTCACAATTTAGATATGCAGCTACCCTAACCCAATAAGCTTGGTTAATTTATTTTGTGTTGTTAGGTTACATTAGCTAAAATTTTTACTTTTTGTCAAAAGGTTTGTTTAATTATATTAGAACGAAACTAAATCAAGTGATAAAATCGTAATCGTATCGTGTAATTGTATCATCGGTATGATAGCAATTTCAATCGCAATATCGAAATTTCCACATCAATAATAACAGTGGAGACGGATAACGAAGTTTCGCCTTATTTTGTGTTGTTCTTTGTTACAGGTTACATTACGGTAGCTACAATTTTCACTTCTTCTGTTGTTGTTATTTTCAGTTACTTGTTTGAATATATACAATATTTGTTTTATTGTCAAAGGGTTTATTTCATTATATTAGAACGAGAAACTAAATCAGGTAATAAAATCGTAATCGTATCGTGTAATTGTATCATCGATATAATAGGTAGCAATATTATCGCAATATCGAAATTTCCACATCGATAATAACGGTGGAGATGGATAACGAAGTTTCGCCATTTGACCTAAAATGGCGTAACACAAATGCTGCCAAATACGAATCAGAAATGTAAGGCCTATTTTCCATTAAGGGAATAGGCCCTATGCGTTTGTAATATGTTAAAAAAACATTGCTTTTTTGTTGTGAACATCGCTGTCCATAAAAGTGATGGAGATATACGGTTTGATTGTTAGCTTAGATTAGAAGAAATTTCTTGTAAGGCGTTTCTTGTATCGTTGTTGATTTGATTGTTTTCATCAGATAATCTTTAATCGCATAATCAAAGTTTTGACATCAATGACAATACCTCAATAACAGTGGAGGAGGATAACGAAGTTTCGCCAACTAGGCTAGGCCTGGGTATTTTACATAAGGAAATCATTTTGCAACATTACAGACCTCATAATTTTTCTTGGGCTAGCACAACTAAGTAATTTAGGATTTTAAATAATCAGCATTTAATAGTGAATCCAAAAACTTAGCCTTTAATTCAGAATCTAACATGTTTCTTAGTGAATTAGGTTACAAGTTAACAAATTAAATAGGCCTAGAGTCTTCCTATTCAGAACTAAGTTTAGTACTGCAATATCACACTCGAAGGCCTAGGCCTTAAAATAACTTACTACTTAACTTACTGGAAGTCAATTTGCAATAACTTACCTATAAGGGTGTTTGCCTATTTGTAAGGGTTACGTACGGTACCCTACCATAGCCTGATACACTATAAGTTATTGACTTGTGAAGGCAAAGAAAATTATTTTGTATTTTAAAACCAAACTAGGACTACAGTAGGCCTACTGACGATTGGGGTTTCTTTCAATTAACGTCTGAAATTTTAAGGGTAAGTTATAGGAATAGATCCTATTGAAGTAGGACTTCTTTGCACTAAGTTAGGCCTAAGAAAACTGTACCACAATAGTTTACAGTAGTGATTTTCAAATTAGTATTGTCTTAAAATTCAACCGTAATATAGGCCTAATAAAACGTATAATCAACTTTTACTCATAAACTAGGTTTTAAACAATAAGTAATAGGACTTTGTTGACCTAAATAAATAGGGTTGTTTTTTAAACTGTGTCCAAATTTACCTGTGTCTAATGAGGACAGCTGAGGTTGACTTTCTTCCATTCTGTATTATTTGGAATCACATAACCTTAGAACATTTTTAAAAATCAAAAAAGTGTATTACAGAATAATTCTTAACACAATAAATGCACCATAATGTCGCACTTTACAGTCACATACTGTAGGTACTCAGTTAGAGATAAACCATACAAAACATCATTGCAAAACATTGCATTAAATCAATTTCAAATGTGAAATCATATTGTGTATTGGTAAAACTTGTTTTAATTTTAAGTTGTAATAGTTTCGTTAATTAAGTAAACACGACCACGACAGTTCATCTCCATGATATTTTCATAATAATAAAATACAATAAAACTTTCAGAGAAACGAGACGATGAAACAGACGAGACAACCTTCCTTCATATTTCAATTTATTGGTTGTTGGTTGGTTATATTACACAGCATAGAAAATAACTAACGACATTTTCAGGTGCAGTACTATATAAATTTGTATCGTCATCTGGCATCATAGTGGTGATCCGTAAAAATAAATAGGGCCAATAATTTTATCAGGTGGTTTTATAAGAAACTGGTAAATATTGACTACTAATAATAACACAAGAATTTATTCCAAAGATAGTGTCCATGTTTATGTTCTGTGCTCGGTGTGTCCATGATAGTAACGGGATCAATTCGTAGTTGGACGATAGCAATGTAGAGTCAAAACTAAACGATTTTTGATCCAAATTTAGCAGGTGCTACTATCAACTTTGAATTTTTTTTAAATTTATCTCGCACCCTCCACTTACGATCCCCGTTTATACAAAAATGCTAGCAAATCAAGACGAGCGGGCGGTTTCAGTTATAAAAAATTTTAAAACTAACTTAATTAGCTCAAGATCAGGGCCGGCTTTATCATATAGGCGAACTATACGACTGCCTAGGGCGCCGAGGCACGAGGGGCGCCATCGTATTTCGGAGACGAGCACCGGCCTCTGATCTGCCATAAAGAGGGCTACCGTTCGGAGTAAAAGCGCCCCGACCAACAGTAAACAGCGCCCTTCATCATCGGCAAAGATGAGGGCCCCTGAACTCCAGTAAAGAGCGCCCTCGAAAATAGTTAGCCCCTTGATTGATGAGAAAAGCACCCCCAATCGGCATTAATACCGTCCCAGATAGTTCAAACACCAGATCAATGTTGAATTTCGCTCCCAAGCGGCGTTAAAAGGGCTTCTAATCAACGTAAAAGAGAACCCCCTGCCTACCGGCGGTAAACAACGTCCCCCATCGGTGGTGAAAGCGTCCATGATTAGCGGTAAATAGCGTCCTTGATCCCTCCAACAGACTGTAAACAGAGTGCACCTGATCAGCGGTAAAGAGAATCATCCTCGATCGTCGGCAGTAAAGAGTGATTCTAATATTGGTAAAACTTATTATAGCACTCCCAATAGGTGGTAAATAGCTCCCGCGATCGGCAGTACAGAGAGAAAGAGTCGGCGGAGGTGAAAAGCTTGCAGGGGCGGATTAAAGGGGGGGGCGGGGGGGGGGGCGTCCGCCCCCCCCGTCCGCTCCAAAGATTGAAATACTGTTTTGGCTGTCAAGTTATCAAAAGCTATAGTAAGTGTATGATTATAGTTTTAGTAATTGTAATATTGTTAGAGATAAATGTTGACAAAATAAGGATTAAACTAAGTATGTAAAAAATAAAGGTGATGCCTATAAAATAAGAAAATTAAAATTGTTTCCGAGCGCCGCGCCGTCGGCGGGCACCTCACCACGTTTTTACTGAGTACGCCTCGTCGCCTCACGCCTGCTGCTGCGGCACTGCAACTCGCAATAACTTGAACTTGAGGGTGCCGAGGAACTTCACAGGCGTCTATTTCCCCCGTTGTCATTTTGTGGGAAGACAAATTCGGTGGAGGAGTGGGGGTAGCGCCGACAGTGTTACCAACTCCGCAAATACCACGCACGGTCATCACGGACAATGCTGAACATCTGAGGACCGTGTTTACTATTAAGAGAGACGCAGACAAAAGAATGATACCAAAGATCGTTATTAAATTTTAATATTTAATTATTTGAATTAGAACAGTTAGTGGATTTGTTATGTTTTAAAATGAAAATTTAAAACTTATCCGTTATGTACTTCCGCGATAACACATGATGTAATAGGCATATAGAATTTAGAGGAGGAATATTTTCAGAACGACCGATAAACAAATACGTTTTAAATTAATTCTTCAGATTTCTAATAATAATACTTTTTGTTTTGTTAACACAATACAATAAAATTATTAATATACTAGAAATCTGAAGAATTAATTTAAAACGTATTTGTTTTACGGTTGTTCTGAAAATATTCCTCCTCTAAATTCTATAGGCCTATTACATCATGTTAACACATGATAACTCACGGATGCGATAACTCGCGGAAGCACATAACGGATAAGTTCTAAACTTTAATTTTAAAACATAACAAATCCACTATCTGTTCTAATTAAAATAATTAAATATTAAAATGTATTAATAATAACGACCTTCCGGTATCATTCTTTTGTCTGCGTCTCTCTTAATAAATAGTATTAGGCCCTACATCAAGAGTAAACACGGTCCTAAGATGTTCAGCACTGTCCGTGATGCCTGTGCGTCACGAATGTCGTCCGAATGGGTTGGCAATGTTGTACATCCGCATCGGGACATCGACGTGGACGAGGAAAATGTAATCAACAAATTTGCCGTGATGAAGGAAACTAAAAAGCATAATTTGTTATTATAATAATGTTTCTGTACTCAATGTGTTAAGTTGTTTTTTTACGTTTTAATTGGATTATTTCTGTACCCAATTACTTTAGTTCATCTTAATTTTCTTCTTATCTTAAATGTGTTTTATCTTTTGTAACAATACTTGTTGTTAAATTCAAAATTTAGTTAATTTAAAATAAAGAAGTTTAGGATCATTACTTTGGTTGTTCTATGTAACCTATATGTGCCTTTTAATAGCGAGAATTTTGTGAGAAACCAATCCTAACCTAAAACTAATTACCATAGGAGTGTCTGTAGCGATGTATCTGTTTATTATATTATTTTATATAAACATCTATGGGTAGATTTTGTTTATAATTTGGATACACCACAGTCAGTAAGTTGGTAGTTAGTGTAGGCCTAAACTTAATAGCCTATTTACAATGATACTATGACAAAAGTTGTGATTAAAACCAACGAGCAAGGGTATAGCGGTCGACGCGGTCAATCCGGTATTACAGCTTAATTAATAAATTAAATTTAATTAATATGGTATATGATAGGAAATAAACAATTATTTTTAACATGTTTTCGTTAAAAAGCGCCCACTTTAAACTGTGAAACACAAAAGCGCCCACTGTAATTTGTGCGCCCACGTTAAAATTAAATTTTAATTTTTTGAAAATTAAAATTTCAATTAAGCGTCTTCAAAACGCTTAATTGAAATTTTTAATTCATCTTTCGCAGCCAAAGCTCATTTTTAAGACGAGCTCGTTTGCTTCTCTCACTTGCTTGGCCAAATGGTTCTCCACTTTGATATAAAATTTGTTGAACCACAGGTTGAAGATGTAGGATAATTGCTGGTTTGTTTATATTTTCAATTATCAGCTGATTTTTGTTTGCTTTAGTGCTTACAAAAAACCTCCATAAGGATAACATATTTTGGAAATCTGAATGACTCTGTAGGACATAAATCAGATTTTACACAGCGATGCGGACAAATTATTGCAATCAATATTCCTTGTGTAGGCCTATACCCATACAAACCCAGGGCCACGGTTTGTTTGTGACGTGCTATGGGCCTGAAAAAGATTTGTGCCCCCCCCCCTTGAAGTGAATCAACAAATACATACCAATTAGGCATTTGATGATTTGACACACACGTTCCCAACATAACAATAACAGAATAACTAGTTTACTTTTTTTTATCGTTATTAAGTACCTACCCCAATTGTAAAATAAAAATGTGAACCATCAATAAAAGTTAGAGTTTTACTTACATACTTACTTTATTGCCATGGACAATTTTTACACGGTAAAATTGGTTTAGTTATAAACAAATTATCACGCGAGGAACTGACAAAGAAAGACAACGTTGCCAACGATCAAGTAGTAACCCATAGGACGCAAGTACTGGCAGGTTGAGTCATGAGTGAGACTGAGAATATATGAGTATAAGTCTCGCCACGTAAGTTGACGAATGGCCAAAAACAGCTGGGATTGACAAGGGGGTTGGAGAGGGGGTAATATTCCAAAAACATTGACCCTACGTTACATGCTAATTTTCATAGAGCAGCTGATTATCCAATAACTTTTGGTGAATAGTAGCGCAAATTCACTCGTCAAGTTAAGTGGCGAGGCTTATAGTATTCCATTGGTCCAAAGATTTAAAACATTTTCTTTTACTTGCGCCCTCAACAAACCTAAAACCTCCTACACCAACACTCCTGGGGCCTGGGCCCATTTACAAAATCGGCCCTTCAAAATCCCCACGTTCAACTAAAATAAAAAATTTAAAATTCTTTGACGGAAAAAAGTTTACCCTTACAAACAGTGCTTGTTTTAGAGTATAAGTACCAGGGGGACCGAGCTTAAGCTCGGTAAAATTATTACTTTCGTTCTCACACAAAGCTCGTTCGCACCGCTCACTCGCCCACTTCAATTTTAAGGACGAGCTCGTTCGCTTCGCTAACTCGCCAAGCCGACGAGTGTTGCACTTAGGTATAATTTTCTTAAACTACAGGTTATTGTAACACATTGGTTTATATCTACAATTATCAGCTGATTTTTTGTTCAATTAATAAAATCTCCATTTAAAGATAACATAAGATCTTTGAAGTGCTCTAGCGCGAAAACCGGATTTTTCCCAGCTATGGGACCAGCTCTAATCGATATGTGGTGGCCAAAACCCCCATATTCAATCAAAAATTCTTGGAGCGAAAAAAAAACTTTGCCCGTACAAACAGAGCTTGTTTTAGAGTATAAGATAAGATACTTAAAAACCCTTTCAACAACAGTTTTTTTCCATAGAGGATTTCGACTAATCCATGATGTTTAATTAACTTACCATGTGTTAATGATGTTTCAATGTAAATATTTTCGTAACCAAATAATGGTCTGTGAATAGTAATGTCAATAATTGTAACTATTTGATACAATTTGTTTGGATCATTTCAAACTTCTAAAATAATTTTACAGGTTTAAAATTAATAAATCAGTTTGAAACCACTATAAAAATGAACCGCAATTCACCAGGAACTAAAGTTGAAATGGACCCAGTGCTTGAGAGAGAAATAAAAGATCTCATAGACTCTAAAATTGTTAGACCCAAGTTTCGCCCTTTACCGGACATATCAGATATTCTCTCCAAAGATGTCAAAAAACATCCTCTGATGAGGTTTAATGCTGGTGCATTGAAAAAACATCAGGTCAACGCCTACCTGTGAGTATATTATCAAACGAACTAATATTTTTGGTTTATTACATTTGTTTTTACTTGGATTACGTTACAAATGATGAAGCTTATCCCTCGGGGGATTAATCAGTGAGGTACCATGGGAAAAGTTAAGCCAATGTTAACATGGCCAGGCGAGAAACATAGGTATATGGGAGTTGATATACCGAACACAAAACATTGGGACACCTAGTTTTGCCTTAGGTGTAATATATTGCAAAATATTAATTAATTAATAATTTTTATTCCTCCAACAAAGTTTTACATTGGATGGAAATTTACAAAAGAGATTTAAAGTTTTAGCACTTATTGACAATTTTACAAATTTTCATTTAATTACAATTTCATTTATTCATCTTCTCTAGACTTTTTTTATATTTTAAACGTATTTGGTATTTTTTTCTTTCTTCTTATAACTAATGTTAATTTAAATAACCAATGTGAAACATTTAACATTATGTTAGTTTTAAATTTCATATTATATTAATAGTTGGTTTTTAATATTTGTAAATGTAATGATACCTTAGGTAATATAGTCCTAGGGTACATAAAATCTGTCTGTGTAATATTTTATTTTTCAGGAAAGAAAGAGCCTTAACTGCTAAAATAGATGAATTTGTCAAGAGAGTGAAAAAGGGAGGATGGGAGAAAAAAGAAACCAAAAAGAATTTTGGTTTGGCTATGGTCCAAGAAGGTATAAGAGAGTATGCTAAAGAAGCTGTTGTCCAGTTCATTCAACCTGGTTGGATTAAGAACATTAAAAAGGTAATTACATTGCAAAGTTTTTGTATTCCCTTCTCTATAAAGTGAATGGAGCAGTCAAGTTTGCTTGCCTTTACTTTTTCTTTATTTGTTTTAACTGTTGGTGCAACCAAGTGTACTTAATATCCACTTGAACTTAAACAAAAATAATAAATACCGGTAATAATTTTGTATTTTAATTTGTTAACTTTTAGCATGTTTTATTGTAAATTAAATAAAAAAGTAATGGCCACAGTGTTCAGTGTAAAAAAACTCTTTATCTTGCTATTAGCATATCTTGGTCGGCCTTACGTGCCTAAAGTTAAACATTTACATTAAACATACCCTTAAATTCATGAAAATTTACATAGTACTCAGAATCACATTTATATACTCATGAAAAAATGGTAAATGTTATTGATTAGAAATTTTGTGATAATGAAATTTGCTATGACTGATGGAGCTGTTTTGTACCATTCTAAAACAAGGAATGTTTGGACTTTCAAAAATTTTCTGTCCAAGGACATTTGATTTTTTTTTTTATATGGGGGTTTTGGCCACGAGGAATTGATTTTATTTGGTCCCAATTTGAGCTCCAATTTTTGTCCTAGATGAGCCCTTCAAAGTCCTCATGTTATCCTTATAGAGATTTTTATTATCTACTAAAATGAACAACTTCTTGATTAGCATTATACGTGCTGGTACTGATATTCAGGTTGAAATAATAAAACATCTTCCAACACTACTCCATATATTTACACTTATACTGTAATTGTTTACAAGACAGTAAATATATATATAAAAGATCTTATAATGGCGATCGATTTCGACCAGTCACACCGGTCATCATCAGGCCCAATCATTGCCCAATCATTGGTGATTGATTGAAGCGCGGCACTACTAGGTACAGTAAACGCAACAATTTAGGTAAAACCTGCTAGAACTACCTAAAATAATATTTGAATTAGACATTAAAAATAGCAAAACTTACATTAGATTGGAAGAAAATGTACAAAAAATACTAGTAATCGTTTAACGAAAAAGGTCCTAAAGGACTTTACTAACAACACTTTTTTCTCTTCAGAAAGTTCCTAAGAAAATGTATTTTAAGTACGAGGAACTTGTTGATGAAATTCTAGAGGAAGCCAAGAAAGAATACACAAGCACCCTAACTGATCAGGGATTGTATACAATGATGCAAAAGTTTGAAGGTGAAGAAAGAAGGCAGTTGATCACACCTTTCAAACCTGAGTAAGTATTTTCTATTCATTTTTTAAGTTGCTTTTATAATTGTTGAGATAATAATTCTTAGTGTGTGTTATATTTAAAGTGCAAAGTTTTGTTGCGACAGGGAGTATTCAAGTTTGCTTTTATATTCTAAAATATCATAGTCTCGATATCTTGAACCTCTCTCTGTTCCTCATTGAGTGAAACTGTCTCTTAAGATGTGGACATTTTCATCTTGTCTTGTCCCCTGCACTAAAATTTCCACTACTTTCAACAACACTACGATTGCCATGTATGTATTTGAAATAATTTACCTAGTCTTGATAACATACCTGATAATACTCTTACAGTTGGCTTGATCGTGTGCTACTGTTAAGTCATGTAAAAATGTATTATGATATAAGGGTCAACACATAATTTTAGTTAACAAACGGCCAAAACAGCTGGATTAGGTGAAGGGGTACTTTTTAGCGAGTTTCCCTATAGGGAATATGCTATTTCAAAAACATCGGGTTTACATGTTAACATTCATGGAACAGCTAATTATCCAATACTTTGAACTGAAAAGTAGGGCAAATTATTTGTCAACTTATGTGGTGGGACTTATAAGGTAGAAATTCCATTATCTAACAAAAATATATTCAATTCTTCAGTCTGAATTGTGGGAAAACTATTTGACTGGTCTGCTAATATTGTCGGGAGATGACTTGTTAGCCACTGAGGGGGTTGGGGGGTGAGGGGAAATTTACATCCGAAACCTACCGGTCAATTGGTTAACTAAGGAATAAAAACAAACTTAGATTGTACTATTCTACATGAAAACATTTTGCTAAAAAAAGTAAACAATTAATTATCTTTGTTGATAAACCAGCTAGCCTAATTCAATGTAGAGAAAAACAGCTGACGGCAAAATAAAAGAAAACAACTTACGGATGCTGTATGTTTTTTGTTTTGTTGATAGCTTACCATATGGTGAAATTAAAAAAAAAAAAAACAAAAACAAAAAGCAAATTGTTTTGGCCAATGGCATGCATCAGCTTTTCCTCCTCACCCCGCAACCCCCTCACTGGCCAACAAGTCATCTCCGGACAATAGTAGTAGTCTGAAGACAACTGTGTACTATCTTTTTTTAGTACTTATAGAATTGCTTCTAATGGAATTCTAATGGAAATAATTAACAATTTAGAATTATTAATTCCAATAGTAATGCTCGGATGTAAGCTCAATGTCATGTAAACATTTAGGATTTATTTGGTAAATTAGCAAATAAATAAATAATAAATAAAATTGCTTCTCATTTTCAAGCACTTCTCAGTACATGTGCATTATTTTCAGAATAGCTTACATAAAAAATTACATTTACTAAAACTAGTAAAAAATATTTACAATTAAGGAAACACAGTGTACAGTATTTACAATGTCAGAGAATTTCTGAACAATCTTGATGCCACTCTGGGATGAGCCTGAAAAGATGGAACTTGACTATTAGATGTTGACAACTTTCTTCAGATGTATGGTCAACGGTGTTTTAACTGCTGTAAAAAAAATGTATATGTATTTTTTCTTAATTAATTTGAAATTGAATTTGGATGTGTGCATTGGTATAGCATAAATTAAATTGTAATACATCAAAATGTGCTTTGCATGACACTTTTGTTATAGATGTTATTAAAACAATCTATTACTCACATGTTGTGGCTGTTAGAAGCAAATTTAGGTATTTAAGAAGGGGTGAAGGGGCATCATGCAGTGCTTCGCCCCCTCCCATTTAGTGCCTTTAAGTCTGATAAAATTGGGAGGGGTTTTAAATAAAAGTAAAAGACTTAATTTGGATGTTTGATTTGCTTTTGGATTTTTAATATTTTAAATCCATAATAAGCTATTAGTGGTCTAAAGTTGATCAATTTTGAACCAATATAGCTTAATGTAGATTCCAAAGTGAATCAAATAGCCCAAGTCTATATCTTTTATTTGAAACCTCTCTCACTTCTATCAGACTTTAATAAAGGCACAAAATGGGAGTGGGCGAAACACTGCACAATGAATTTTTGACCCACTAGACCCTGACGAGATACTGACAGCCTCTAGCCGCAGCGCTGAAACAGCTGGGCGGGCAGGCTACGGATGTAGTTGATGAATAGCATCTAGGCCTGCATTCCGCTGCAAATCCCCACCCTCACCATAATCTACCTGAGTCTTGGGTCTCAGACGCGCAGAAGTGCAGCAGCGTTCTTTTGGCCACATTGTTTTACATCAAGTACTGGATATTGTTTCTCCCCCATCTCACCCTCTAAATGGCTATGGATATTGCGAACTGCATTCAGTTAGTTCCTGCAATGTCCACTTAGCCCGCAGTCAAAATAATCACTCTATCCCATTGACACAATCTTAATATTTTGTATTTGTTATGTCCGTAGTGTTGGAGGAAAAACTGAAAATTATCCGAGGTTCTGTGAAAGAAAAAACAAAATCGAAAGATGTCTGTTTATAACTCATGCTTTCGTGAGAAACATTCAAAAGAAAAGTTATAAAGCAATACCATCATATTTGGTAGATTTTAGAATATTCAGGTAAGGATTTAATTTATATTAATTTAAGTCGGTTATTCATTTATTTTTTTTTAATGTTAGGTCACTGGTACACTGTATCACATCTTAATTTGTATGATTTTTGGTGGTCAGGGGCAGAATCCAATTGCCACCCATAGTAATTTGTAAAAACATGCAACATTTTTCGAAAGCTAAGACATTTCAAATTCAAATAAAGTCTCTAAAATTTCTCATTATTTGAGCTTTGTCTTTACCCTGCAAACATACCCATTACAAAGACATGGTATTTTTATAGTAATAAGAAATATACAAAAACAAGAGTTTTTGAATATTTGTAAACAATTTTATAATTTTTTGAAATTTTTTGTTTGTATAAAAATGTTAAATTTTTATAAAATTTCATGTTGAAAAAAGTCTAAATGACTTTATTATTAGTTTTTTTATTAATAACATTTTTTTGCTACATTAGTTAATATTTCCTGAGTAATGGACGTCAATGCCTTTATTATTCTCTCTTTTAGAGTTTCTAAATTCAGAACTGGGGAAGAATAAAAGAAAATCTATGACAAAACCACACATAAAGCAATTCAGAGAGGTCAAGCAAGGGTGTCGTGAACTATGTGCGAATTTAGTCAGGCCATCACAATTTGTTTTTGTAATGCATTATATGTAAACTGCATTGTGGTCAATCAGCTGATCTTAGGTATTAACAAATTAATGAGGAAAAAACTAGATTACATTCCCTTGAAAACATAAAATGTAAGATTCGTTTGGATATATTGGTGTCCAGACAGCAAAGTTATGAAATCAGGGCAAGACTTTGTGGACACCCGGTATATATATATTTGCTGTGTAACAATGTGTTGCAAAGATTTTATAGGACAAACATTAGCGGATCTTACAGGGTCAATACGGATCGCGTTATTTGGATTGTGATCCTGGATCACGATACAGATTATAAAGTCAAAGTCAAATATTGATGTATGATTCATGGATCACACATCAATATTTGACTTTATAAGCTAAATCCTTATCTTCATCCAGGATCACGATCCAAATATCGCAATCCGTATCGACCGTTTAAGATCCGCCATTAAATCCTCTTATGCCTAATTTAGATTCCAAAATAGTGACAGTAAGAGATCAAAAGAAAGGTCTTAAAGAATGAATCCTATGGAGTAGGAATTGTTTGATAGCTGTGTGAGACTTTTTCAATAAAATAATATCTAACTTTAGCCTTACCTCTCACTTATGTTTTACAGAAAGGAAGGCCATTATAATACCTTAGATTACTTGATGAATTTGATACTAATAGATTTAAAGAAATCTGAAGACTTCCTCTCCAAAACATGGTATCTGAAGGTAATGGTTACTCTACCAAGGAAAGTAATAGAAGGGATCCCAAAAAAACTAAGACCGAATATTGTCAGTTGCGCATCAAATGTCATCTCTATTCAGGTAAATGATTTTTATTTTAGTGTATCCTGAATGAATGAATTTATTCCATTAATTTTACAGTTCAGAATATACACAGAATAATCCTAATTTAATATTAATTAATTAAAAATAAATTGATTATACTTAAAAAACAAATAAAAAAAAAACAAATTAAATACTTCAGTTTACAGTTTGCAAAACAATATTGTAAACAATAAACTGTTTACAGTTTGTTTACAAAGTTAGCACAGAAATTAATGACTCTTTGCTAAGATCTAGGTTTAGGCACCAAGATAAAATTAATGCCAATTTTGTGACAATTTTCATCCCTGATCGGTGTGCTTGTCTCCAAAGATTGGAGATGTTAATGTCTACCAATCAAGAGCGCTTGTATCCGTTGATCGAGGACACTCTTCACCACCAAAAGAGGTGCTTAGTGTTCACCAATTGGGGGCGCTCATTTTGATGGATCAGGAGCGCTCTTGTCCATCAAGCGGAAGTACTAGTTTCAGCTGATCGGAGGCAATCGTGTAAGTTATATACTGCTTAGGTGAGTAGGTCAATGCTCGCTTTGGTCAATAGGTGGTGCTCTCTTACACCGATCATGCACTCTTATGAGACTTTAGAGACTTTAGAGACTTCATTTGAAACACCGACGCACTTTGGCGTATTTTAAGGTGAGTATGACTGAAGGGGTGAGTGTGATGATTGTGATGGATCAGATGAGGTGTAGCTTTGTTACTGACAAATATCAGCTGTTTTTATTTGTCAGGATCATTAATTAATAGCCCAATGACCAAAGGCAGCTGGGTCCAGTATCGAACCATCAAAAAGCACTAACTTTTCTCAGGATCGAACCGGCTACCTTCAGATTCAAAGGCGAGCTCTTTAACCACTCAGCTACCCAGCCAGTTTCCACCGATCGCAGGTCTCGACTTCCAAGATAGCAGAGTCTATGTTATTGTTTAGTAAATTAATTTATTGCAGACAATTTCCATCACTGATTAGTAAAAACAAATTCTCAACATTTCAGGATCTACAATTTGCTCCCATCTTCAGGTGAAAGAAATACCTAAAACATAACAAAATTAGTAAAACACACCTGGCGAACCTGAAGAAGTCCATAGCCAAACCTGAAAATAGAAAAGCCAATCACAAAAAAAATTAAACACAAATAAATGCACTATGATTAAAAATACCTGTGAAAGCAGTCAAAACAAGGCACGAAAATGAAAATGAAAAACTGCATCAAGCAGAAGACAAAATACAGGAGCCAACTACACACCAGCAATGCTCCACATTTTTATGCAGCTTTTATGCTTTGTTTTAACTGCTCTCACTGTTTTTTTTTTTTTTTTTTTTTTTTTTTTTTAAGCTTTGTGCCTTTATTTGTGTTGATTTTTTTGTGACTGCCTTATCTGTTTTCTGGTTTGACTGTGGACTTTTCCATGTTTGCCTTGTGTGTTTTTTACTAACTTTGTTATGTTCTAGGTATTTCTTCTACCTGAAGTCTCTGGATCACTTCCCAGATCCCGAAACGGTGTGAATTTGTTTTTACTAACCAGTGATGGCAAATGTCCAAAATAATTTACTAAACAATAATATAAACTACTATGACGAACTTTAATCAAAGAGAGGAGTCTAGTGTTAATCGCTCAAAGATAAATTGTCTCTTTTGTTCAGGGACGCTCGCCTCTTCCGATTAAGGGTATTCTTTATGGTTACACTGATAGTTTGAGCTTGTCTCTACTGCAATGGCACCCCTCAGGCCTCGGCACCCTAGGCGGTCACCTCCTTTGCCTATATTGTAGAGACGACCCTGGGAATATGTTCTACTACATTCAACATGCATATTACGTGGAGCATGTTCTACTTTATCCATCATTTCCACAGATCCACCAGTGCATCCGCCGCACGATCCTCCTGTTCCTGGAAGTCCTACAGGATCCGTTGCAGTTTCCTCGACTGGCATTATCTGTAAGGATATCCAACAGACGAGTAGTCATGGACCCGACCATTGAAGATGTCTACCACAGCTTCAGTGAAGTCATGAATAAGGTCGGAGAAATCTGTATACTTTCACCCTTAAGGCTTTATATTTTGAGAAATAATATAATAGAATACTAAAATATTCAACTTGGACTGATCCCCCGTTGGTAAAAATTTCAAATGAGTTATCAATTTCAAGACCAAGAGTTTTCTTCAGATTTATCGGTCTTCAGTCAAATGTGAATCATCAAATTGTCCTACATTTTAAGTCCTTTTATAATAGATCAAAATTTTATGTGTCGCTAAATTTTTGAAAATGGCTTTACCCAGGGCCGCCGAGAGGGGGGGGGGGGCAGGGGGGGGGCAAATTGCCCCGGGCCTCAAGAGACAGAGGACCTCAACTTCATCAGACTTTTTTTTTTTTTTTTTTAGTTTTTTTTTTTTTTCTTTTCTATCTATTATAGCAAAATTTTACCTTTGCATAGGCTATGTAGTAACACCATTTATATTTGAAGACCTATAAAAATCTTCAGACCGTAACAAAGTATAGCCTATGACCTGAGTCTATACAGGCCTATCAGCCTGTATGAGTCTCCGTGCTCTGTGTCGGTGAACAGACGACGCGGCGGCGGGCGCCGCGCTGCCTCGTGCTGTGCCGGTATTTGACAGCTACACCATTGCAAAAAATCTATTTTGCAACCGATCCTTCACGGCCTTTCTTTACTACGTCGTGTCTGCGTTGGTTGGTCCAAGTATATAAGATAGAAGAGGTATAAAAGATAAAAGTGTCTTTTAATAATGTCATAAATGAGATTGCCATAATGAAGGTGAGAAAGAAACGTTTGCGAGTTGGTAGTTCTTGTGAACGGTATTTCGTTTTGATTAAGAACCAACACTGAATAATTTAATGGCTTAGAATTGAAGTATATTCAATAAGTATATAAGTATATTCAATTGAAGTATATACAATAACAAACAAAAAAACAACTAGAATAGCCTACTTCGCCCTCTTCGAAAGCCACCTGAGATACGGAATTACGGCATGGGGTACTGCCTCAGATCAGCAAACCCAAAAAATTCTCATATTACAAAAGAAGGCTTTAAGAATAATTGAACAGCTACAACCCACAGAACACTGCAAACCCTTCTTCACATCCAATGAAATTCTTACAGTTCCATCCTTATTCATCCTTGAAACCTTGAAAATTCTCAAACTAGATCCTCCAAAGCTTAGAAGTGATTGCCACAAATACAACCTAAGAAGCACAAACTTAAATTACAACTTTCAACAGCATAGATTAACCAAAACCAGTAAATATCCTCAAATATTAGGGCCTAAAATATTCAATGTTCTGCCAGAAAACTTAAAAACAATAAATAAAAACAAACTTTTTTTCAAAAAACTCAAACTTTATCTTCTAACTAAATCATATTACAGTATAGACGAATTTTTCAAAGAGCACAAAGCTCTCCCCAAGCATAGGCTAGAGTAGTCTCAATGCTCACACCACATACATACACACACACATATAAACACACACCCACATAACATTGACCCACATGAAGATGACGATTCCCTGGTCTACCACGACTACGGAGAAGAGGACCTAGGTAAAAGGTAAAAGGTAAAAGTTGAGAGTTAGTCTTGAGTAAATAGGAATGTAACCTTACGTACTCTTTAAATTTTATAGATTGATTATAAAGCAAAAGCAACAGTTCAAAAGGTACAGTTGTAAACAAAATAATGTTATTAAACCATTTTTATATAAATTGCATTTCTAAAATTTTCCCTGTAAGCTTAGCCATACTTAAGTTAGGCCTAAAACCACGTGGGAGCTCTCCAATAAGGACTCTCGAACCCAGTCAAAGTGTAAGTTTTATGAAATAAATATTTCATGTAGGCCTATTGTATACCTAAGTACATTTATGATCTATAACTTAAAATAATACAAAACATATGTATCAATCATTTAAGAGAAGAAAGCAGATTGTGTGCAAAATAAATATCCAAAGAAATTAAAATAACAATATGTAACCTATATTGTATCTGGTTTGAACACAGACGCCGATGGGCATTGATGGACCTTGACGTAGCCGGGGTGGGGGGGGGGGAGGGATGAGGGGCCTCACACCGGAACTCTGCCCCGGGCCACAAAAATTCTCTCGGCGGCCCTGGCTTTACCAAAATGTAGACCTAATAGTTTCAATTCAATTTTTGCCAAATATGACTAAAACATAATGAATAAAACAGTAAAAAAAAAAAAAAAAAAAAAAAAAAAAAAAAATGCAACTGACTACTGGCATATATGGTATTAACTACATCTTTCTGATCTCAAAACTAACTGATTACTGTTGGCTTTTGTCTAATATTATTAAGAGAAATTTTGGATAGAATTTGTGGATTCCACCTACAAGAAAGATTTTTTATTGCATATCTGATTGGTTATTTTGTTTAATTTTACCAATTCTAATAGCTTAACCACTATAAAAATAACATTTTCCTAATAATATTTTTAAAAATTCATAATTTTTATGACGTCAAGTGTCTATACAATATTATGGTCTGTTCAAAATTAATATACAGTTGAACAACTGTGGATCTCAATTCCCTTATTTTTCCCGTTCCTCCCTCTGCCAAGAATTAAACCAATCAGAATCTCTGATTTGTCTCCAGTTGTTTTATTTCACATGTCACTTTTTTCACACACAGATATGCTTCTTCTGATGTTTGAGATGTAAAAAGAAGCTCTTGCAATGTTAATTAGGAGAAATAACACCTTCATCAGCAATATTTTTATCTCTGAACTTTGGGGGCGACATTGAAATAGAAGCTGACCATGAAGGAAAATAGGGAAATTCAGGGCTGTAGGGAAAGAATTTGCGGAGTTGGGAGATAAAATTCTTTCTTTCAATGGCACATCAATTCTGAATGGGGTATAACACAATTCAATAAACGGAATACCAACAGAACCGATGCCTAATGGGTTAACATGTTAATGTCCGCAGGTGATGAGGACAGCGGGGGAGCTCCCTCCGATGGAGACCTACTTCGGCATCCCTACGCAGAACAAGTACGTGCGCATGACGCGGAGCCACTCGTTGGCCGAGCAGACGCACGCGGAACTCATCGTCGTCTTGCAGAAAATTTTTGCTCCTGTTCTTGAACACGTTGCAACTCTTGGTATGTTTAAAGTTCATTGTTGGTGATGGTGAGTTTACGTTGTTTAGTAAATTATTGCGGACATTTTCCATCACTGATTAGTAACCAAAATGGGTGAATTTGTAATTGTAATTGATGGATAATGTCTGCAATAATTTACTAAACAATGTTGGTATGTTTGTTGTCCAGGTAGAGTTCGATTAATTACTTTAGGGGTGCAGGGGTTTCAGTAATGTTCCATCAGTGTGAGTATAATACCTGTAGTATTAATATCTTAGCTCATACTGAATTTATGCTTTGTTAATAATTCATGTTCATGTTTAAGATGCGACAAAGATCACTTACACATTGTGTACAAAGTAATTCATTTAAAGCTTTTTTACAACACTGTCCAACTTTAATTTGCATGATTGTTATTCTGTTATATTCTTTGCTATGTGCTATGAGTTCAGTTAATTTTTAAACTTATAATATGCATAAGATTGCACCATGGTTGAAGAGATAGAGCAATTATTTTGCCTGCGCAGTCAAGTGGCCGTTGAGGGAACTTCCTGCATATGGCAGCTAGTGTGATACCCAAGACTCAGGTAGATCATAGTGGGGGAGTGTATTTTGCAGCGGAATGTAGCTAGATGTTATTCATTGACTAAGTTAATTGCCGTGCGCCCAGCAGTTTAAACGGCTGCCGCTAGAGGCTGTTGTATCAGACGTCTTACGGGTCAAAAATTTATTCTGCCGCTCCCATTTAGTGCTTTTATTTCAAGTCCAAGACATTTAAAATAAATACAAATTTTAGCTATTGGATTTTATTTTTTGTGCAAAAATATCGGTTTTGTCTTAAGCATGTACATAAATTCTCTGTTTGCTTTATGATATAATCTGTCAATATGTGTCCGTGTTTTGTGTTTTTCTGACGACTTCACATCTAGTCATCACATTCTTCAATGGTGAGTGTTGCCCAAGAATAAAAAAATAGTCAAATATATACTCCTCGCCAACAATACAATGTCATTTAGAAATAGCATAAATTCTCTGTTTGCTTTATGATATAATCTGTCACTGTAGACTAGCTACTGCATAAATTACATATTCATTTTGAAAATAAGATTTTATTTTTTCTTAATAATCCGAAAGGTCTCAATTAATTAAAAAATATTTGTTTAGTTGATTAATTCTTATAATAAAAGAGAAAAAAGCTCCCTTTTTAACAATTACTATTTAGGGAAATGTAGTTAGCAGGATTCAAATATAACTCTCTTTAATTTAGAAGTTAAAACTTTTTAGATAAGGAATATGAGCCACTTTTCACGGAAAACCAGTTTAAAGAAGTGGACTATCTTACAAGAAAAAGTATTGATATTGATAAAATGATTGAAAAACTTGAAGAATTGAGATCATATGAAGATGAAGTTAAATCACTGCCAGAAAATATCTACTTTGATGTTGCAAGGTGAAACCTTTGGTTTTTTATCTGTTAAAGTTTTCATGTCAGAGTTTTTTAATGTCTATAGCTCTTTATGTGTTATGGCAATGGAAGTCATATTGGGATACACAATTTTAAAAATGACACAATTGTAATTTAACTACAAAAGTGTGAGATGTCTAAGGTCCATGTTAATTGATTTGTGCAAAAAAATCTGATGGGCTTCTTGACAATACTAATTTTAAAAGGCAAAACTATTTTTTAATAAGATTATTGTACTGTATTACTGTTGTGAATATTCCTATTTTTTAGGTATTAATTTTGTGCACAGTGAAAAAACTACAGTTTTTAGTAATTTTTTTGGAAAGTCAATTATATTGAAATAAGTGACTCAAAAAGTTATGTGTGATGATAATAAACCAACTTTCAAAAGTGGAGTCGCCAAATTTCTGTTTCCCTAGGAGTTTACAAGCTTTTATGATAAGAATATCTCTACTTCATTTAAAATTAATTTGCAAACAATTTGTTATAAGACACATTATCATGTTTGTAACTTTGATTGCCAAGTCCTTTATAAACTTTCATGGCAATTTAATTTATTAAAAATATTTTAATATTTTACCGTACAAATTTGTACCTTTATGTCTTTTTTTTTGTAGGATATGTTTAGGTTATTAACTTTCCCTTTTATTCACTTTTTCAAAACACTGATAGATAAAAATAGAAAAACCTAGCCAAAAGTGAGACAAAAGAATGTACGGAATTTTGCTGACTACAATTGGAGGAGACAAATCCAAATCACCCGTTTCTTTGTATGAACAGTCTATTAACACGTTACCGGTAACAGCCATGTTGGTCTGATCAGGTTGGCATTACCTTATCGGCTAGAGCGACATGCCGACCCAATCGGGTCAAAACTCGGGGAATGCAAGGTTTCACTGTTTGGCCGATAGATGTCTCTTACTGACACCTAGCAGCTATCAAGTACTACTCACTACGCAGAGTACATCCTGTGTCTACTAGAAAAACGCGTTGTAGGAAGTTTCTGATGCTTATACAGCTGGCTGAATTAACCTATCAAAATGGTCAAAATGTGTTGTCTCATTCGGGTCGGTGTAGTTTTTTTTTTTTTTTTTTTTTTTTTATAGATGCTTTTAATATAACTTCTATTGGATATTGGCGCTTTTTCATAAAATAATAAATGTTTTACAGGTTGTTTATATTGTATGGTTGCCTATATGACTCATAGTAATAGTTTCTCATAATACCAATACACAGTTTTAATTTTTACATTATTTTTATAATTTTGAAGAAGAAAAAAAACTTTTCTTCAAAACTTGTAGATTGGGTTGAAATAAAAATAAATATATACCGAAATATTGTATTTATTACTGTGAATGAGACACACTTACTGCTTCACAAGCAATTGAGAGCTGTTGCAGCCGTCATAACTTACGCAGATACGAAAAAAGGGTGCAAATGAAACGGTTATAGTGGATTAACATGGTAAAGGGTGGTTTGCCAACTGCCCAAGGTAAAATTGTCATCTGTGGGCAAATTGGACATGTTTCCTGAACGTGCCAGCAGCTGTTTTCAGCAATTTTTCACTGAAAAATGGTAGTGCCGACCCGATAGGTTGAACATACTACCTACCCTAATAATAATAATTGTTATACAATTTTCCGAATTCTAACCCGTAAAAGTAGAATAAAACAATACAAGTGAAATTCTAAACAAGTTTAAGATTGGCAATGTAGTGATCAGGCTAAATATCTGCGTGTGGCAGTTAACATGTTAAAGCTTATACCTAAGCATGTGTAAGGTGTGGGATGCAGAGTCATTTTGTTTATGATGAAAATTTGGCCAACTTTATTGATTTATTTTTAGTATGAACTTGTTATCATTACAATAAGAGACCTAAAACAAAAATTGGGGCTGATGAAAGGAAGGATTTCTAATATATTTTCTTAAATATATCCACTGATCACTATGTTGTTATAGCCATTATGAGTTTACAAACAAATTTTAAAACAAACCAATCTAAGAATTGAAACGGTATTAAATTTTTATTATTTCTTACCACTTTGACCTCGCACAGGTGAATGCACAGTCACATGTCACTGTGAAGCAGTTGACGTGTTACAGTGACGACAATGGGGTGATTCTGATTAGAAGTTTCTGTGGTCAAGGTTCTGTAGATTCGTATAAGTTATTTTGTATGTTTCTAATTAGCTATAAAAATAATTTTAGGTTTATATTAAAATATTTCAGGATTTCTTGTGGTTGTTTCAGGGTGAACCATGCGGATCTAGTGAACAACCTGTGTGAGTTATGCGGAAAATACGAGGAAGGAATCATCTACTCCATCATCATCCTGCATAAACAGATGTGTAACGAGTGAGTTTCATTATATCCCGCTCTAAATAAATTCATGGTCGTAACGCAGATTTCAATTCCTCCATGTTTTTCCCGTTCCTCCCGTTGCCAAGAATCCAACCAATTAGAACCACTGAGAAATACTACAGCTGTTTAATATCTCTTGTCACTTTATGTCATTTTTTCTTTTTGTAAACAAATATTCTGATTCTAACGTTTGAGATGTAACAAGAAGCCCTTCCAATGGCAAGTAGGATAAGTAACCAGATCGTCAGTGCTATTTTCTACTTTGAATTTTAAGGACAAAATTTAAATACATCTGGTTGTGAAGAAAATCGGGGAATTCAGGAAGGTATTGAGTTAGTTTTCCTTGTGGTAGGAAATAAAATTCTGTCTTTCAACCGCACATTTATTTTGCAAAGCAAAACAAACATAATTTTAACTCCGTGATATCAATAGATGGGGAAAAAGTGGATAATATAAGCAATAGTGTCTTCTTGGGATTGAACATTGACAGTCATTTGAGCTGGGATGAACACATCATTATCTAAAATATCTTCTGGTCTGTTTGCTTTGAGGCGCTTGGCCCAGGCTTGCGATTCCCATGTCCTGAGGCTTGTCTACTTTGCCCTGATCCAATCCCATATATCCTATATGGTGTTTCCATATCTATGGGGCCAAAATTAAGAATCTAAAACAAATTCTTATCATGCAAAAGAAAGCCCTAAGGATTATGACTAGTCTCAGGGCCAGAGAATCAGTGATACAGAAATTTGTGGAATTTGACATGATGACGATCTTTAATTTGTACATTTGAAACAGTTAAGTTAGTAAATAAAAATTGGTCTTGTGTGCAACCATCAAAAATCCATAATACTCGCTCAAATTTTGTTGTCGAGTCTCACAGACTGGAATTTTTTTAAAGAAGACATTTTATATGGGTGTCAAGTTTTTAAAATTTTATTCCACTAGAAACAAGAGATGTTTTTTGGCACCAGGAAGTTTACTTGAAACTCTTGAAAAGTTTTTTAATTGAGAACTCATTTTGTTCTTTTGATGAGTTTTATACAGTTAAGAGATCCTAGGTAATAAGAATTGTATTGTTTGCCTAAGTGAGTTAGTTACTTTTTTAAATTTTTTTATATGACTTAATTTTGACACTATTCTGTCTGTAATTTGTATGCAGCCTATGAATAAAGATATTTCTGATAGTGATTCTGAAACAGAGGTATTCACTTCCTTTGCATGCTGTTAAGGAAATTTCGCATAAATTTTTCTCTGGAACTAACTGTAATATGAAGTGAAATTGCTTTTGATAGATAAAAACAATATTTCTGTTAAAACAATAAGAATGTTTGAAGTGATTTTACATTAAAAAATGGCCAGTTAAAAGGAAGCTGGTTTTGTTACAAGGTAGGCCGGTTAAAGTGGAGGGCAATGAAAAGGTGGCCGGTTTAGAGAGAGTCTAATGCATACAGTTTAGGACTGTGCTAAACAAGTTTTTTGTTCTTCGTTCCAACAATGACCAGGAAAACAAATTAACAACAGTTGCTCACTAATCTGACAGATTAGACCAGGTGGCTTAAGTGCAAATGTCGGACTAGTGGATTAAGTCTTTATGATAAACTCTCAATACTCAATACAGATATGGGACCAGGTCCCTGTCAGATTATATAAAATTGTGGATACTGGAGGTACAGTAGAACCTCGATAGTTCGACACTTTGTGGACTTAGAGAGTGTCGAACTATCGAAATGTCGATCTATAGGGAGTATATGGGTAACTTTAACACTGGGAGTATAAAAATCATAATTTGAATTTAGGAAACACTAAATTTTAGTGAAACCATAACCTAATTGAACTTTAACATAAACAACATTCAAATCATTTGCCAATTGGTTTACATTTTCACCTTTGCCTGGTTCCAACATGGACACTATCGGTCATTATTATCGTGTTAAGTTGTCATGGACCATGTCGAACTATCAGGAGTGTCGAACTATCGAGAGTCAAACTATCGAGGTTCTACTGTATTATAAAAATGTTAAATTGAATAACCGCTCAGGAAGGTTAACTAAAGGCAAAAAACAGTCTAAATGTGTTAGAAATAACTAGGGATGGACGGGTCCCGAAATTTCGGGAAAATTTTCGGGAAATTTTCGTCCCGATCATCGGGCGGGATTTTTTTATACTCGGGAATTGATCGGGACGGGAACTTCCGAACGGCGGCCGGCGATCGCGGCCGACGATCTCGCTAACGAGGACGGCGATCGCGGCCGACGATCTCGCTAACGTGGACGGCGATCGCGGCCGACGATCTCGCTAACGAGGACGGCGATCGCGGCCGACGATCTCGCTAATGAGGATAGCGATCGCGGCCGACGATCTCTCTAACGAGGACGGCGATCGCGGCCTACAATCTCGCTAACGAGAAAAACACGGCTTAGCTATGGCTTATATTTATTAGATTTTAGGGTTTATAGCTTTAAATTTACATTGTTATAATTTTTTTTCATCATACACTCCTTAATTTTTTTTCTGATGTAGCAAAAAATAGTTAAATGTATTAATTTAAATAACAATAAAAGTATAATGTCTAATAGTTTATTATTTCTTAGTTCAATTTTCTTATTTATATTCTTCAAGAAAGAAACTGTCTCAGTAAAATCAATGAATATAAAAAAAATTGGCAAAATATTTCTTAGGTTTATAAATGGCATTGGCTTGTTGAACAACTTCTTTTCTGAGTGTTAATATTCATTCTAATTTAAATTTGTGTCTTTTGGTTCTTTTTTATTTGAGCAGGCCTTATTTATTGTAATATAGTATTGTTTTCTTTACAATTTTTCCAAGTGTTTTAATCTATTTTTTTTTCTTGTACTGGTACCGTACATAATGTTTATTTTCATTCTTCGTACCAAACGTTTAATATTTCATTAAACAAAACTTGTATTAAATAAGACATAGGCAACATTTTTCCTTTATGTGTGTTTAGTAATTCGACTTAAATTTATTTGGTTACAATAAAATTTATACTTTCCCATGATCTTATTGCATCCTAAAAATATCAAAACTATATATTTGAATTTTTTCAACAAAAGGACATTCATTGTAACTTATACAAAAACAAGTGGAACAAGTTGAAAGGAGAACTAGTTGATATTTAACATTAATTTGTCTGTATACGACACTCAGATAAAAATCAAAACGAATATTTCCCGATAGCGTTGAGAAGAGCAATCCCGTCCCGATCCCGTCCCGAAATTGGATGGGAAATAAAAATTCCCGTCCCGTCCCGTCCCAAACTAAAAATGCATTCCCGTCCATCCCTAGAAATAACAAACCATTTTAATATATTCGTTTATTTGTTCAATCAACATAGAAACACAATTTAAATATTATAAACAAATGTTACGTAATGCTCAGGGTAATGGAAAAACAGGGCTTTAAAGAGTCACAAATAGTGAGTAACGCCTAAAAAATGCCAGATTGATGATCGGGGGGATTATAGAACGTCCACTGAATTTTTAAAATTAGGAACCCACTGTAATCATTAAACTAGATGTCTAATGCAAATCAAACATTCCCCACACCCTTTACCCTGACACCCAGTCTTGCTTGTTCGTGCAGTATCTGCCTCCGGTTTGAGGAGGTTAAGCGGCGCGCGCTGCACGTCCCCCGCACGACTGAGGAGCTGCTGGTGCAGGGCAAGTACATGTTGTGGGCGGCGACGGCGTTCATGGCCGGCGCACGACACGATGTCCTCGCGATGGTGCGGTACGCGAACCGGCTGGTGGACCTCATCGAGCTGACGCCGGCCCACCAAGACCTCATCCGCACCACCATCAACTGGCTGCAGAACATCAAGCCCATCTTCGATCAGAACTCCAGCGTGAGTCCATGGTTAAATAATAGTTTTTTAAACCAACTGCTACGTAAAGAAAAACTTAACTCCTTGTGATGAGGGAGTAAAGTATTTTTACACCCTAGGGAGGCAAATCAAACTCAAATCAAAACATAATTTATTTCTTCAGACAATGTATATTATTCATGGAAATAACATTACATTAATTATAATCCTCACATAGGCCAAACCTGGGCGTGGGGATGAGTCATTCTGCTGCATATAGGCTACCAATGGAAGTTCCCTATTTTTTATCTACACCACTGGAATGACAGACAGACGTACAAACCCAAAACCCTCTGCCCAGCCAACACCCACCCTCCTCCCACTATCACATTCTCGCACGAACACACACACCCTTACATTCACTCCTGTTGCATTCAGCACTTGTCAGCTACTCTAAGTCATGATCTGTATTTTGACGAGATGAGTAGTTCGATGTTGTCCCTACCAGTCTGAAGTAACCACAGTTTGACACGCTTCTTGTAAATGGACAAAGAGCAAGTGTCAAACATCTCCAATGTGTTCAGTAAGTTCCTTTATAGACCTAAAACAGCAAATTTAGTAACAGTTTGTAACTGAGTAACTTTTAACAAGATGAGGGGTGTAGATTCCACCTCTCAATAAACTTCTAGTGGCAAAGCAAAGCCATACTTTGTTTTCCTAGGGAGTTAAAGCGGTATTGTACTTTGTTACTAAATCAACCCCATAAGAATAAAATTGACAATCTGGCAACACAAAAGCAGTGAAAACTGGCAACGCTGTTGCTATATTAGGAGTACAACAGTACAAGCGAAAAGTCAGCTACCCTGGCATTGGCAACCATTAATGTTCCGATTTTTAAGGTCAGATAACCAACACTTATGCTTATCGATAATGTCTTTGGGATTTTGGGATGAGGTAAAAATGTAGTGTGTATGTTGTGAGTTCAGTTCATTTTCCCCCTCGGAAAATTAATGGTACCAACAATTATCAGTGGGACAAACTTGCACTTCACTCCCTTAATTCACAAATAACACTGGTGTAATTACTTCACAAAGCATCACTTTTTGCTGAAACAAGAAAAATTTCTTGAGTGAATCAGCGATATTATCTCACAAATTACAGCTATACAATAACATTGTAATAATAAGTTAACAAATATGTCAACCGTTATTTCTTGATGTTATGAGTTTTTCGTGATGGTTAAAAAACAAAATTAATGTTGACCGTTTACACATTAGGCGGTCATCTGTCCGAAAAATGGGCACACACGATCATATCTTTCCAAAATGTCTAACAGTAAAATATATCATAAATGTATATAAACCAGCAATTATCCATAAAAAGTAGCTGATGTTTGATCTAATAATTTTTTTAACTTCAACAATGCAACAGGATATCAACAGTGCACGAGATTATACACAGTGGCACAAAATTATACTCTGCGTTCCCATTTAAGAGGGTGTTAAGGGTTACGCAGTCAAGTCGTCGTTGCGGTAACTGCCTGAAAACAAAAATTCATCGTGCAGTACTTCACCTGCTCCCATTTTTTGTCTTGATTTAAAGTTGCTGTTTGACTTTTGCTGTTTGATTCGGTTTTTGAATTTTTAATATTTTGAATCTATACCAAACTATGATGATCTAAAGTTGATCAACTTTGAACCGCTATAACATATTATGGATTCAAAATTTTTTTAAATCCAAAAGCGAATCAAATAGACCAAGTCTTTATCTTTCATTTATAACCTCTTCCACTTGAAATAGGGAATGCGAAAAATGGGAGCAGGTGAAGCACTGCATGACGTTCTGAGAGGTACCTTTAGCCCCCTCTTAATAAGTTTATGTCAATTAAGTAAGGAAAATACTTTTTTTAGGCCAACAGTAGGACTTCACTATTCACAAGTAAGTTTTATAGAGACCCACGATTCAGATTATGGACAGCCTTGGTTGTGTAGCATTTGATTGAAAATTATATCGAAATTTCTGAGATTGTGGGCAGAGCCAGTCCTGAATGATGACAACAATGTGTCAATAGGGGAATGTTAATGGCCATTCTCTCAAAGGGGATATCCTCTTCTATACTTGGATACATCTTATTGTAAATTTATTTTTTTCTGAGATAGTGGACCATTTTATGCCCAACACAAAATCAAGTTTTCCCTACCCACTATTTACAACATCCTTATTTTCTAAGTCGAGTTTCTTCTATAAATTTTACTAGCAAACAAACAATTTTAATTACATTTTTGTATTTTGCAGACATTTGAAGCAACTAAATTTGACTTAGAAGACAAGGTGCGAACTACGACTGACAAACTGAAAAAGGATATTGACAGTTTTGCGGAAACACTTGTTTTCTTAAATAATATTGATGATACAAGCAAAATATTTGAGTATGTACAGGTAGGTCTAAATATGTTAAACGAATGATTGTAATATGGTAGTTAAAGTTATTCATGTTTATAGCCCCGGAACTGCAGTTATACATATTAGGTCAAAATAGAAATACCTTTCCGTCAGCAGTTCCAAATTATCCATGTAGTTACATATTTTGGCTTATCACCATTTTCAGACTAAAATAATACAGGAGATGCATTCACAATTAAGCTTCGTCAGTTAGTTATTAAAAATACAAAACACATACAATTGACAGACGACATAGACACATTTTACGAATAATTTCCACAACGATAGGCCTATTACACATTCCTTGGTTACGGGCAGGAACGGACTTGTAACTATGGCTTAATTTGAAACTAACTGTTGACGGAAAGGTATTTATATTTTAACCTAATATAATATGGTAGTGTTTACATAAATAATTATCTATTATTAGCCTCAAATTTAAAAGATTAATTTACTTTACATTTTCCATGAAAAATTAATTTGCATGTTGATTTGCAATCACGATTTTTTTGCCATCTTGATTTTAATGTGAGGTATGACTGTTTGGGTGTTTACATAATTGATTTTAAACTGAAAGCTGAAAGTACCTTTTGGTCAAAATAGTTGGTCATTGCATACGACCACTATATCCCCGAATTAGTCAGTTCAACTGATAAACTCTTCTGCGTTACTGTAACCTTTGTATGTTCAAGGTTATTTTCCCCATAAGTTGTAATGGGATTTGATCACTCATTACTTGAAAATAAAATATTACACAAGTATTGCATTATCTTTCAACATGAAAAGCAATACTACAAGTGAAACTTACATTGAAACTACTACACCAATAAAGGCATAACAAGTATTTGTTGAAAGTTAAAAATGGTAGAACATATTTTATGATTCTTCTAATTGTAATGTTTTTTCAGTACATGCAAAAGAATCTGAGAACCATAGAAGGCTTTATATCAACAATAGAATGGATCAACAAAGAAGAGGAGTTGTTCAATTTTGCGATCTCTTCATACCCCTTATTGGAGGAAATAAAGGTAAATATGTCGGTGAAGATTTACTAGTTAATATTGGTGTCTTTAGATAATAAATTTGATAACAAACATTCTCTGGAATTGGTTTGTTTGATGTTTCATACACTCTTCAACCACATAAAAGACTCTTTACACACCTTTAAAGATGACAAGAAAAGCCATTAAATTTTCTTATAAATGTTGTGTTTCTCATTTCTAAAAGATATATTTTTCACAGGCTATAGTGTGTCCTTTTGCAAAATTAATATTTACATCGTACAAGTGGTACAACAGGAGTAAACTCTTCATGGACGGCGCATTCGATGATCTTGTCCCTGAGGAAGTGGAGACATTTGTGGATGACAACTATAAGTAAGTTCAGTTTTTATATTTACAAGTGTTTTTATCTCTTCCTTAAAATGCTCAAAAACTAAGATTTTATACTAATATTACATTTTTAAGGCCAAAAATAATGTAAAATTCTAAGATGTGAATCACAAAGTTTTTACTTTTTTGAATCCCGGTCTTGTTACTACCATCTGACGTCGACCTGTTGTTAGATACCATAATTAATTATTGGCTAATGACAAAAGGCAACTGGGTCCAGTATCGAACCTTTCAAAAGCTACTGACTTTCAGTTTCAAACCCTGAAAGTCTCGACTTTCTGGATTCAACAGCGAGCACTACAACCATTCAGCTACCCAGCCAGTCTGTTGTTTGTTGGTAAAACCTATAGTGATAAAAAAATACGTATTTTTTAACTTGTGTCATTGAATTCTTATGTATAAATAAAAAACCTATCCATTATGTTAAGTAATTAAATTAAAAAATATATCTTTTTTGCAAATAATGAAAATATTTGAATGGTTGGAGCTGACTGATTAAAAAAATAATATGAGGAATGAAAAAAGCTTTACAAGTGTGTAAATTTTTAAAACTTTACTTGAAAAAACTCAGGTTTCGAAGACAATTTTCCTTTCCAGCCTAGCATTAAATTGAATTCCGATAATACTTTTTTAGGGATCTAATCAAAACACAGAAGATGTACAAAGCAAAGTGCAAGCTACAATCGTCGGAGGACTACCCTCGGAGGTTCAAAGGTATTGTTGACGACCCAGACCAGGAGAACTGGCCGGCCCCTCTGAAGATTTGCGGACAAGTCATACAACACATCAGGGACTTCCGAGTGAGTGTCTAGTAGAATAATATTTCTCAGCAGTTTGAGGGGTACCCACGCATGTATTGGCTGGATTTTAAATCAATCTAAATACAGTAGACTTCCAAATTTTGTTGATAATCGGTTGCTGGACTAACACCAACAATCAATTTTACCAATTTCTACCCAAATACTGCCTAAAAAATTGAGAAAAGCGATTGCTAAATGTGAGATAAACAAATGCTTAGGGCTAAAAATGATTGTTAAACAAGAAAAACTATCGTCAAGCGAAAAAAAACTCGTTAAATGAGAAGAAAAATAAAATAATCTGACCATTGAAGTTAAGGCTTAATGCAAATAATCCACTCTCCGAAAACCGGAAGCCTACTGTTCCTAAAAATAATTTTGTCAATTAAATGTACGTAATATTAATCATTGACACAAAATACACTTATTTTGTGTTATGATACGTTGGTTCATTGCTTCAACACCAAATTTAATGGGAACATCTGTTTACGCTGTACCCTTGCTGAAAAATCAGTCTCAAGTAATACATGAATTTTGTTTGTGTTTTGAATTGTCACAGCAACATATTCAAGTAGTCAGCATCATGTGCAACTCTGCAATGCGGGAGAGACATTGGAATGAAATGTCGTTGCTCGCTGGCTTTGACTTAACACCCAACGCAGGCACGACTCTACGCAAAGTGATTGATTACAACTTAGAACACTTGTTAGACCAGTAAGTCTTTTTATAATGTTTTTAATCTAAAAAAATAGGGTTGCTTTTTTATTAATATTGTAATTTGGGATGTAAAACGTTTTCACAAAGTTTTTTAAAAGTAGGGATGTGTAAAACTTTCATTTAAATAATGAATAGCTAATGTCAAATAGCTGTGAAAACAGATAAGAACAGATACAAGTATATATAAAATAAAACTTAAATCAAGGAATAATGTTTAAACTGAAATTACGAGGCATGTTTTTAAAGTAAGTACCGTTTTGAAATAAAAAATAAACTAGGAGAGATCATTTCATAATTTTATTTTTCATGAAAGCCTGTACTTTAATCTACTTTTCCACATAATTTCTGCAATTATCAAGGCACTTGTCATGTCGTACAATCAGCTATACAATTTTGTCGTCATAAAATTTTGCCGCCTGCCATGAGAAACTCTCCAATACACAGCTGTTTTGACATGATTGTCGTGGCGCACACCGCTTAGGCCTTTCTTTAAATGAACGTGGTAGTCACTCGGAGCTAGATCGGGACTGTAGGGAGGATGATCAAGTTGTTCCCGACCAAATTCTCTGATCAAATCCTGGGTTCAATAAGTGACATGTGTACGGGCATTATCGTGAAGTAAAATGATGCCTTTAACCATTATGCATATTTGCGCGGCCATCTTTAAATGCCCTAACCCAATTTTGTACCAGCCATTACTCACAATGTTTTCTCCGTATACTCCACAGATCTCGCATTGAATATCGATCGATTTCAGGCCTTTAGCCTACAGAAAATGGAAAACAGACTGTACTTAGCAGTCAGCGGGAATCCCTATGAGCGAAGGCTCTTTAAACATTTGAAATAATCCAGACACAGCGGCGAAAAATGCCGTAATGGCATCCGTGTGTTGCCGACAGATATGTAGGTACACAGCGTGCATGCACAAAATACTGGTCGAAGCGCAGCAGTTGCGGTATTTAAAAATGGTACTTACTTTAAAAACACGCCTCATATATTTTCAGTTACTATTTTACAAGGATGACATTGCCCAGTCAGTGTCATTTAATAAGGGGCAGTTCCATCCTGATTATTTCAAAGCACAAATGAATTCCTGGATGTTGAGGATAAAAACTACCGTAGAACCAAAACCGATATGTTTTTTGGTCCCATTTTAATTGAGTGGCTTATTTTTAACTCAAATAGTTGAAATATTTTTCATCTTAAGCTGTGTTGAAATATTTAGAGTAACAATTATGGACTAAGAAATGAACGATGAAAAATGATGAAATGGCTAAAAAATTTAAAATTCCTCTTTTTTTCTCTTAAAAGTAAGTGCTTATTCATGAAAAAAAGAAAAAAACTACTCACAATGGTGTTAACATAAACATTGAAAATTCATTTGTATTTATTTTTATTTTGTCAGCCAAACCACACATTGTGACTGTGGGTCAATATATGACTGCAAATGGCAAAATTTTGATGTCAGTCTAATACTAGCCCTACTTTTTTGGTTTTGATCTGATTTGAACTTTTGCTTAGAAGTTTACACTATTTGAATTTTCTTCATTCCAGATTTGAAATCATCAGTGCAGGAGCCTCCAAAGAACTGCAACTACAAGTTAACCTGGCCAAAATGAAGTCCGAATGGCAAGGAGTCGTGTTTAGTACAAGTCCCTACAAGTAATTCTTTTTCTTTTTATTAATATTATAATTTTACATTTATTTTCATAAAAAAAGACAAAAAATTTCTGTGGAATAGTTTCTAATGTGATAATTAAGACAACTCTTTCTAGACCTATAAAATATTCTTAATCATCGATAATGTATGCAAAACAGTAGTTTCCAAACTATTATTATTTTGCAAAGTAAGCATTTTTACCGTCACCTTAAAATGTTCATGACAAAAAGCACAGCTGTTCATTTTTACAGTGTGCTAACCTTTAACCCTCTACTACACGCGCCGCGGACTCACAGTCCGCACTTCAACATAATTTCGTTTTTACAGTTTTCCACACTTCGTGGAGGGTTGAACGGCCGTCTACCTTCCCCTCCACTCCCCCTCTAACTAAAATCGGCTTGGTTACACCCACAGTGCAGTGGATCTGGCCATATTGATAGTTTTCTGACAGTTGTTCGGCAGTTGCGGACTGATAGTCCGCGCGCGTGTGTTCGTGACCCTTGAATTTCAGCATCTGAGGACTGTTATTCCGCGCGCGTGTGTTAGTGAAACTAGAATTTTGAAGACATAATTTGACATTTGCATTACTTCTTTATTGTTTTTTATATGTTTTACTTTTAAAACATAATTTTTCAATTATGGCTTACATCAGGCAAAATGATGATGACATTCGCGCGATGCTTGAGGATGAGTTAGGCGCTAGTAATAAAAGCGAAGATGATATAGTTGAAAAAAGTGACCATGAGAGTAACACTGAACTTTCAGAAGATGAAAATGATGAAGAGAATGATCCTGTGCCTATTAGACTACAACTTCAAGCCCCTGTACCTCTGGAAGAAGGTTTTGTTTAGTTGAAACTAATAACTTGTAAATATGTTATTATTTTAACCAACTGAAAATAATATCATTTTGTGTAATATGTTATTGACTTACTACTCCTAACCTAAAAATAAATATTGAGTGCAGAAAAGCAATGAAATATACATGATTTACCAATTTACAGCAAATGCGGACTGGCAGTCCGCGCGCATGTAGTAACGTAACAAGTGGGTGCGCGTGTAGTAGAGGGTTAAAGTTTGACATGAACAAACATTTTGGCATTGCATTTAGGATTTTGACATTGCATTAATTTGACTCATTTAAAATTTTTAATTAAGATGGATTTCAACTGTCGAAACTATGATAATTAATTTCAATTAATTAATTTTCAAATTATTATTATCATTATATTTTTGCAGTTGATTGAAAAACATTGATCATACAAGGGACTAAAGTCTTTTTTCTGAGCTTAAACACATTTTTGAGCTTGGCTTTGGCTTGCTCATAGAATGTGATTGTGCACAGAAAAATAACTTTCTGTCCCGTTTTTAGAGTTGAAAACTTCTATTAATTTTTTGTGGTGATTATTAAAAGGTGCTGCTGTTGGGTGCTAATTTAGTAGGAATATAGATAAAAGTAGAAAGTACTAAAAAAAAAAAAAAAAAAAAAAAAAAAACAATTATTATTTAGTGCTTATAACAACACGTATGCGATGATAATCAAAAAATTATCATTTGTGTCTTCTCAATGAACACATATTAGCTAAAACACTGTAGCAGCCAAAAATATTTTTGTAGCATTGCTCTAAATCTTCCATTTAAAATCACGACAGTCTAGGAATCTATGAATGTTATCAGATTTTGACACTTGCATGGTTTTAGGGAAACAGAACTTCATATCCTAACCGGACTGGACGAAATACAAGCTCTTCTCGATGATCACCTCATCAAGGCATTGTCCATGAGAGGTTCTGCTTTTGTCAAGCCAGTTGAAGGTGAGGTGTAGAGAAGTTTGCACCGGTTAGAATGGTTGGGCACATGTCATTAATGTTCCAAGTTTTGATGCATATTAATTTAGTAAAATAAATAGGCCATCGATTCAGTGTCGATCATCACAATGAAATCAAATTTATTTGCCATTCCACCAGTACAAGTATTGGACATTATCAGAGTTGGAGCCATCAACATTCAAGCCAAGTCAAATATATCTGAATTATTTCATCAGAGTGTAAGCCATATATAGCAACTATTTTTAAAAGCCCTGATCTCGTTGTTTTCAACCAATATTTTAAAGCAACTTAAAACAAATTCATGTGAAATACTAAAAATTGGAGGTACAAGTTGCTTGTAATCAATTCAGATGTCTTCTATTTATTTATAAAAACATCCCCAAACAAGTGGACCGTCAGAGTGTTTCATTTTAATACTTAAATCTCAATGTAACAAAATTTATACTTTAAGTCTGTATTATGTAACAGACTATGTTTTTATATGACTATAAAAGTAATACTACAAATCATTTGATTGCAGCCGAGGTCAAAGAATGGTATGCACTTCTGGACAGAGTGAACAAAACTATTGACGAATGGGGAAAAGTTCAAGTACAATGGATGTACTTCAGACCCATATTTTCCGCCAAGGATATTATTGCTCAAATGCCAGAAGAGGGTGTGATGTTTAAGGTAAACCTGAATTATTTTAAGATAGGTCTCTGATCAAAATTCTTTTTGTAAATTATAATAACTCATTTTAAATATTATATGTTCAAACTATGTGTTCAGGTATTGTATCATAGACTAATTTTTTCAGGAAGTCGACACAACCTTCCAGAATCTGATGAAACAAACAGTCAGGGAACCGGATGTCCTTAAAACAGCTGGGGCTGAAACACTTCTTGATACACTGAAAAATTGCACTGATCTATTGGACCAGGTCAACACTGGTGTCAACAACTACTTAGAGAAAAAGCGCCTCTTCTTTCCTCGGTAAGAACAGTTTTTACATGGTAAAGAAAAGATTCATGAACCTGATATAGTTGGATGGTAACAGAATACCATTTTTTCTTACTTATAATAGGAAAAATACCACTTGTCAATATTGCATGGAATTTTTGGTTATTAGACGTGATTTTTTTTACTTTTGCAGCCGCTTTTCAGTAGTTTGATTGTAGTTGATAAACTATATTGTAGCGTAGACAAATAAAATATCTTGAAATCATTTAATACTATTTTATTCTTGCAATATTAAAACAAACATCTTCTTATAAAATTTGACAACTGTATAAACCTTCTTGAATTAGTCTAGGCTATATTTTATTTTATGGTCTGCTCAATCCCTTAATTTTACTCTGACTTTGTTTAACTTTAAAGCTTTATTCTCCTTGTCTTAAATTTCGTCTTAAATTCATGAGCCCTAAAAAAATACAATAGAATAAGTACGCCAGAAGGGCAAAATAATTAAACCTGAAATGAATAGACGAGACATGTTAATTGAACGGCAACTTTAAACTATAAAAATTTAATCTAAAATAATAATTGACGATTTACTCACCCAAAAAGGGGTAACTGAAACTTTAAGAATATTACTGAACCACCTTTACACAATAAAACTTTACTTTAAAAAGACCGTTGGTGGCCAAGACTCGCGTTATATACCGCGGCAGAAGTGCGTTCTGATTGGCTGAGACAACTCATTATTCAGCAGTTCAGCCCGCGATTCCACCAATCACGTCTCACCTATTCTTACATATCTTTCCTGATCTGAGTTGCAAACTTTAGGCCTGTTAATCCTGTGACATCTGGTTTCCCTATTCCCAATAATTCTACAATAGTTTGTTTCCTGATTTTTCTTGAGCAGAGTTCTTTTAATAAATTTGCAATTAAAACAATTTTATTTATTTTAATTCAGTAACAAAAAATTAAAAATCCCATACATGCTACAATATGACATTGGTACTTTACTATTGGTCTTTTCATTAACAATATTATTGCAGTTCCATTGCTATAGCAAACACTTTCTGAAGTCCAGAGGTCATTAAGTTGTGGAACCATAGGCCCTGTTCGAGTAAAAGGCGGCAGTAAACGAGTAAATATCTTGCATTATTTATGATTTCTGTGTATTCCAAAATTTCGCTACACCTAACAGTTTCCGGTCCTGATTACTACAGTGTACCGGGACGCTACTGTAATAAATTAGAACACCAACATTTAATTTCAAACTAAATAATTAATACTTGATATTCCATAAAACGTAAACAAATTATTCGGTTTTGAACAATTAATTATTCAATTTTTCAGATTGTTCTTCTTGTCAAACGATGAAATGCTTGAGATTCTATCGGAAACCAAAGACCCGTTGAGAGTGCAGCCGCACTTGAAGAAGTGTTTTGAAGCTATCGCCAAGTTGGGTTTCGACCCGGAGCTCAACATCTACTCCATGTTCAGCTCCGAGGGGGAGGAAGTGCGACTGGTGGAGCAGATATCCACGGCTGAGGCGAGAGGCTGCGTCGAGAAGTGGCTCATACAGGTCAGAGAACGGTTACAGTGGACATAAATCATCTCTAGCTCTCTAGCTGAAATGTACTTGAATTTCACTTTACAACCAAAGAGTTAATGCAATTCAATAAGTTTATACAACATATCTTTTACTATATTAAAAGGTTGTTAAATTATAATATTTTTTTATAAGTTTTGATAAACTACCTGGTTAGAAGGTAAAAATTTCGCTGTTGCACTTGATTATACGATTAAGTTAATTTTGTTAAGGAAGATAATTCTAAGCACAAAATGCAAATCCAAAAGGAAGGAATTTGTCGAAGAAGATGCTAAGTTAAGTTAACCGGATTTCGGCAATTTAAGTTTTTAAACCATTACGACTATTTACTTGTATAAGACTGCTTATGAAATGCAAAAACCTGTTAAGAAAATAAACTGTACGATCCAACACTACCTTTGAGAACTTACCGCGTTACCATTATTTCCAATTTAATTAATCTTAGTTATTAATTTTGAAAAAATAATTAAAAAGTGATATACATATATGAATCAAATAGTTTGCGTAACATGTTTGGTTCAGAGAGGAGGCGTCACAACCAAAACTGTTGCAGTGTATGATCCGTCTAACGCAACTATGCCTGATTAACAGATTTCCCTATTAGGTTGGCAGTGTTTCGTACAAGTGCACCGTTTATCATAAAACCTAACATAGCGCATAACTCAAGAATGTGACAAGAAACCTTTTTTTTTAAAGCTTTGCATCCATTTGAATATACTTCGCCCTGTCCACAAAGACCAAAGATATCTGAGTAGATCATATTAGAAATAAACGGTATCAGTTAACTGACACATACTTTCTCCCAACAATATAAAAAAGGTGTTAAAAGCTCCAAACATTAATGTCTTGATGACTCAGTCGGATAGCTACCAGCTGAGCAGCGCTCGTTTGACCCTACGCGCGTCTGTGACTTTTAACAACGTACTGCGTTTACCGCTAAACGAAAAATTGAATTTTCTCCGCAACCACTTGACGTAGAGCAATAATTTAAAATACTGGATTATTTAGTTTTTTGAGCTTGATTTAATGGTGATAAGTAAAATTTATTTCGAGACAACAGCTATTTTGAAAATTCAAAAAATTGATCTTTGAAACACTTTTTACTTCATAACTTTTGAACGCGCATTTTCTCGGAGATGCGGGTGGTGTCATTTTATTCACCATTTTAAGCTTAATTAACCACAAAATTTTAATCAAAATCGTTAGAGCCATTTTTGAGAAATTTTGATTTTTGATGATTTTTGAGGGTTTTTGGGGGTAAACTACCCTTAAAAATCAAAAATTCAAAAAAATGAAAAAAACGCCTGGAATTATCGTGGGTTTGGACCTACGTACCAAATTTCACCAAAATCGGACCATTGGGGCATTCTCTAGCTCTGTATACATCCTGACACACACACACACACACAGACATCACTCCGAAAACCACTTTTTTGGACTCAGGGGGAACCAAAATGGATAAATCCACCAACAACTCAAATTCGAAAATTTTGACGAAAACAATACTTTCTCCATATACTATGGTATAGGGGGAGAAAGTAAAAGTAAGTGGATGACCGGCTACTGCACAGGATAATAGGACTGATAATATTGACTGGGTAGAAAGTGAATTCGAATCCACAATGATATTGCTGCCACAGTACCAAAGTCTTTCGCGCTATCCACCGACTCAATGCCAAATGCCAAATGTTACAGGTTGAGGAGCAGATGGTGCTGTCGATCCGGCATGAGATAGAGAAGTCGCTGGATGCGTACAAGCGGACACCGCGGACGCTGTGGGTGCAGCAGTGGCCGGGGCAGGTGGTGCTCTGTGTCTCCCAGACGTACTGGACGGCCGAGGTGCACGACAACCTGAACAAGAAGGCGGTGAACGCCGTCAAGGACTACCACAACTACCTCAACGTGAGTGGCAGTGGGGATCAGGGTGAAGGTGGAAATAATCACCACTTAGGGATTAAACAATTTCTTTTTTATGAAGCTAAATAACATTCTGGAGCATTCTTATAATTGGTGCTAAAAATAGTTCCTTTGATGTGTGTTATAATTTTGCAGAGCACATTATATGTTTAACTCGATATAAATTTTTATGTCCAATCCAAACTGCTCACAGAAATACTTTTTGAATGAAAGAAAACGTTCAAAATTACAAAATAGATGCGGAAGCAGTCAAAAATTAAGATGAAGTTAAAGTGACCTAGGCATTTCTGGTAATGTACATGAAAAATATGATCACATTCAAATCATCTCGAGGTTGAGGGTGCTAATCTTCACTGCTAATCTGCAAACACTCGTCATTGCCGATAGGGGGCATTCATCTTCACTGATCGCAGGCGCTTGTCACGAATAAAACATAATAAACTCCTACACCAGCGGTGCTCCGTGCAGCTTTCCCCGCTTACCCCTCCAACTTTGGACAGCCATCTCTAACCTTTTGTTTCTCCTGAATAGTTACGCCTTTATGTGAGTCATAGTAATTTTAACAAATGCCAGTACTGAATTAAACCCGACCCTGGACAAGGCTGGTTTCTAGATGAGGGATAAGGATTTTTATACTGTGTCCTCATGCGATTATGATTACATATTTTCTATTGATATCACGTTTTAGGAACAACTGAACGACACGATAAAGCTGGTGCGAGGTGAGCTTTCCAACCAGACACGGATTACGCTGCGGGCCCTCGTAGTGTTGGACGTCCACGCCAAGGACGTGGTGCAGGAACTGGTGGAGAAGAAGGTTACGTCGGAGATGGACTTCCAGTGGTTGTCACAGCTCAGGTGGGTGGTAACGTTGACCACAACAGACGTACATTATACTGCGGGCCCTCGTAGTGTTGGACGTCCACGCCAAGGACGTAGTGCAGGAACCAGTGGAGAAGGTTACATCGGAGATAGACTTCCAGTGGTTGTCACAGCTCAGGTGGGTGGTAATGTTGACTACAACAGACATGGATCACGCTGCGGGCCCTCGTAGTGTTGGACGTCCACGCCAAGGATGTGGTGTAGGAACTGGTGGAGAAGAAGGTTACGTCGGAGATGAACTTCCAGTGGTTGTCACAGCTCAGGTGGGTGGTAACGTTGACTACAACAGACATGGATCACGCTGCGGGCCCTCGTAGTGTTGGACGTCCACGCCAAGGACGTGGTGCAGGAACTGGTGGAGAAGAAGGTTACGTCGGAGATGGACTTCCAGTGGTTGTCCCAGCTCAGGTGGGTGGTAACGTTGACTACAACAGACGTACATCATGCTGCGGGCCCTTGTAGTGTTTTATGTCCATGCAAGGAGGTGGTGTAGGAACTGGTAGAGAAGGTCACGATGGAGACGGACTTCCAGTGGCTGTAATAGCACAGGTGGATGGAACTTACGTGAATCGAATTGTCATTTTCAATCTATTGAGCCTAACCTGGAACTTATATACCTTTCTTGAAACACCGATGAAGGGTGGAGTGTGAGTATTGTGATGGATCAGATGAGGTGTAGAATTTTTACCCAAAAATATCAGCTGATTAATTAATGGCCATTAACTAAAAGCCCATAGTTACCAAAGCGGGCCAGTTTCGAACTAACAAAAAGTTTCAAACTTTTCTCAGGGTCAAACCGGCAACCTTCAGATTTAAAGCTTTATAACCACTTAGCTACCCAGCCAGTTATTGCTGGTGCAGGTTGCCTCTGTGTCCAAATTATTCAAACAGTTTTTATCAAACAGTGGTGCAAAAGAAAAATTATACCATCACATTAAAACAGAATCATCCATTTCTAAAAGTTTCATGCTAGGTTAATTAAAAGAAGCGTAATACTACTTTGTCAACCATCTGTCACTTAATTATTATACAGGAATGCCACATTGGCAAACTAACACTCTTTTTCTACTTCAGATATTTTATATTTCAAATATTGAATGTCCTAAATTTCCTATATAGGGTGGGAAAAAGTCTGGAAATGATATAATATCTTTAAAAGTATTTAAGTAATAAAACTAAAACTTTACAAATTGGTTTTGAGTGACAAAGTTTACCTCCTAAACTACTTATTGTCCAAAAGGAGGGGGTCTATTTTTATAACTCTGTCTTTGAGTGAGTGGTAAATGACAATGAACTTCCTTCCGGCCGTCCCATGCACCGGTTCGCCGAACAATATTAAAGAGCTGAGAGTTAGCATTAGCAGATGTCACAAATGTTTTATTGTCAAAATATACACCTTTTTTTACATTTCAAAAACTTTATTAAATGACAACAAAAGTCACAAAGTCACAAAGTGACAAAGTTTACCTCCTAAACTACTTATTGTCCTTGGACCTCCAAGGGGGAACAGTACACAAGGAGTCAGAAGAAAATCTTTAATGTAATCATAGGTCAATATGTAAATCAAATTAAAGGTCTCTAAGAATAGAGAACAATTCCTGAAAAAAGCCTCAAAAAGATGATAGAGTCAAAAATGGCAGGCGATCAAACTTTGTATTAAAATCATATTGCTGAAAACAAAAATGCAATAACTCCCTATCCTCTCTACCTTTTGAGGTCGGGTTTGTGGCAAATTGCTCAGAATGCAAAGCCCTTTTAAATGATGTATCATATACCATAGCCCAATGCAGTTTCCCTGACGACATTGGCATGAAAAAACTTCATTAGCCTATGTCATATGATACATCATTTTAAAGGACTTTGCATTCTGAGCAATTTGCCACAAACCCGACCTCAAAAAGTTCTAGAGGATCGGGAGTTATTGCATTTTGGGTAGGTTTAAGGACAGTAAACACCTTAGGAAATAGTCTTACTCACTCAAAATCAATTTACAAAAGTTTTAGTTTTGTTATTTAAATTCTTTTAAAAATATCAAATAGTTTCCATACTTTTTTCCAACCTGTACATTGATCAAATTATACTGTATGTTATAAGCATTTCGTTGAGTTTGTGGCATTGTAACACATACCTTATCCACAAAACAAAAGTATTATCTGGATTATCCAACGTTGTCGATATCCGAGCTAGTCATGGCCCTGTAGACCTCGGCGAATGGGGAGTACACTGTACTGCTAGATTTCTGTATTTCTGCTATTTATCATTGTACAAGTAAAGAATGTTTTACTTTGAACTTTCCTTGCAGGTACTACTGGGAGGAGGACACTTTGGTCCGCATCGTCAATGCGACCGTCCACTACTTCTACGAATACCTGGGCAACTCAGACCGGCTGGTCATCACCCCGCTGACGGACCGCTGCTACCGCACGCTGGTGGGGGCGTACCACCTGCACCTCAATGGTGCCCCCGAGGGCCCCGCCGGCACCGGCAAGACCGAGACCACCAAGGACCTGGCCAAGGCGCTCGCCGTGCAGTGTGTGGTGTTCAACTGCTCCGACGGGCTTGACGCCATCGCGATGGGCAAGGTTAGAGAGAAAACAAGAGGCATCCAGAAAGTAACAAACGTTTGCGCTTTAGGTGACACCAAAGAAGCTGCTTGTCCATGTGCATCACCATTTGGCTTAAAAAGTTGCTTGTAAACTAACTATTCCAGTGCTAATCAGAAAAGACAGTCTTAATTCCATGTTTTGCTTTTTTCATGAACATACATTAAATTGATGTCCTGGTGATTTGGCAGTACAAATTTTCTTAGAGCTTTTCTAACTTTCAAACTTTTATCCTGCGTTTTAGGTTGACTTATTGCGCTCATGGTTAATAAATTACCTCCAAGAGGTTAAGGATTTAATCCCTGAGATACCCTTCGTCTTTTACTGTTTTCAGTAAAAGAGTTTGATATTTTCTCATCATACAAGAGAAACATGAAAAAACTTTTTAAAATTACCTTGAAAATTTATAAACACTTTTTAGTACCTCTAAACTTTCATTTTACTTTCTCCCCCTATACCATAGTATATGGAGAAAGTATTGTTTTCGTCAAAATTTTCGAATTTGAGTTGTTGGTGGATTTATCCATTTTGGTTCCCCCTGAGTCAAAAAAAGTGGTTTTCGGAGTGATGTCTGTGTGTGTGTGTGTGTGTGTGTGTGTGTGTGTGTGTGTGTGTGTGTGTGTGTGTGTGTCAGGATGTATACAGAGCTAGAGAATGCCCCAATGGTCCGATTTTGGTGAAATTTGGTACATAGGTCCAAACCCACGATAATTCCAAGCGTTTTTTTCATTTTTTTGAATTTTTGATTTTTAAGGGTAGTTTACCCCCAAAAACCCTCAAAAATTGTCAAAAATCAAAATTTCTCAAAAACGGCTCTAACGATTTTGATTAAAATTTTGTGGTTTATTAAGCTTAAAATGGTTAATAAAATGACACCACCCGCATCTCCGAGAAAATGCGCGTTCAAAAGTTATGGAGTAAAAAGTGTTTCAAAAATTAATTTTTTGAATTTTCAAAATAGCTGTTGTCTCGAAATAAATTTTACTTATCACCATTAAATCATGCTCAAAAACTAAATAATCCAGTATTTTAAATTATTGCTCTACGTAAAGTGGTTGCGGAGAAAATTCAATTTTTTGTTTAGCGGTAAACGCAGTACGTTGTTAAAAGTCACAGACGCGCGTAGGGTCAAACGAGCGCTGCTCAGCTGGTAACTATCCGACTGAGTCATCAAGACATTAATGTTTGGAGCTTTTAACACCTTTTTTTAAATTGTTGGGAGAAAGTATGTGTCAGTTAACTGATACCGTTTATTAATCTCAATGATGGAAAAATGGTTTTGGAGTATACATTTCCTTAATATGAAAACTACTTATAACTAAAGAAGACAAGTAAGCAGGATGTTTCTTCTTTATTCTATTTTCACTAGGATGTTTAATATTTTTTTACAGCTTTAAAATGACTATGGCCTGGGAAATCATGTATTTAACACTACTAATATTCAAAATAAAATTATCAATACTCCATAGAAATCCATCAATTAAAGTCTATCCTACAAATATTTTAATAGAAAAAAGAAATAGTATATTTCATAACAAGAGTGGAAAGTGTCTTTTCCGGGCCGAGATCGAGTTTACGCGCGAGGCTTTAGCCGAGCGCGGAATTTCGATCAAGGCACGGAATAACACTTTCTTACTTACTTACTTACTTACTTTTCCCACGTCGTCTCGATTGACCATCTTCTGGCATGAGACCTGTCATGTTCCTATCTCTAAAATAAAATCTTTGCACTTCCAGTCTCCGAAGTTTGTCCAATGTAGGTTAGGATAGCAGAAATTTAGGTTAGGCTAGGTTGGGTAATTAGGTTATTAGGTCAGGTAAATAGGTAGCTGGTAAAAACTTTGTTCCAAAAGAAATATTTTAAGTTCTTTCTTGAATTTTTTAATGTCGTTGATTTGAGCCAGTTCTACCGGAAGCTGAGAAAGTAGCTTGAGGCCGATGTATTCAGGTTTTTGCTCGAACAATTTTAATCTATGAGATGTTGAAGGGTTAAGATTTCTGTTTCTGGTATTGTACGAATGTTCATGAGCCTTTACAAGGTGTCTTTCCTTGACAAAAGAGATTACCTCAAACATGTAAATACATGGCACTGTTAAAATTCCAAGATCTTTGAAATGAATTTGACAAGAATCGGTTGGTTTGAGCTTTAAAATACATCTTATGGCCCTTTTCTGAAGTGAAAATATTCTATTCAAGTTTGATTTGCTAGACAAACCCCAGAGTATGATGGATTGCCTAATCAAGCTCTCAATCAGTCCAAAATAGACTAGTTTTGACAGTGAAATATTATTTAAAGAAGAAATATTTTTTAGCACAAAAATATTTGAAGAGATCTGTTTGGATAATTTATCTATATGGTCATTCCACCTGAGCCCACCGTCCAATCTCACTCCCAGATAGTCGACATGTGGGGCGTCATCAATAACGGTGTCATTTAGAACTACTGAGGGGAGAGTTTCTCCTGTCCTGATTAATCTATCCTTTTTCTGGTTTGTCATGAAGGGGATGTACTGAGTTTTATGTGGGTTTATTTGTAGATTAATAGTGGAAAAATACTGAGAAAGTCTATTGAGATTAATGAAAGTTGCTTCTTCCAGTTTCCCAAGATCCTTATGGGTGGTTAAAACGGAGGTATCGTCTGCGAAAATAGTAAGAAGATTTCCTGGGATGTGCTCGGAAATATCATTGATGTAAATAAGAAAGAGGACAGGGCCCAAAATTGAGCCCTGTGGAACTCCGAAGTTGCTCTGTTTTGGATTTGAGTATGATGATTTCCTAACTTTATTCTGGTCGATGAAATCTATTTTTGTTATTTGAGATCTATTTGAGAGATACGACTGTAACCAGTTGAAAGCCTTTCCTCTAATACCTATAGCTCCTAGTTTTCGCAGAAGAACTGGATGTGAGACGCAATCAAACGCCTTGGATAGGTCGATGAAACAGCCAATGGCCGTTTCACCCCCATCCAAGGCCTCGATGCAAGAATTTATGAAGTTGACCAAAGCAAGCTTACAAGATTTCTGTTTTTGATAACCAAATTGGTTAGCAAAGAGTATCCCATTATTGCAAAGATAGTTCACCAGTGAATTACACACCACCTTTTCAAGTATCTTTGATATAGTGGGTAGAAGCGAGATCGGACGGTAGCACTCAGGGGAACATGGATCATTTTTCTTAAATAAAGGCTTGATTACGGCAAGTTTAGCTGTTTCTGGGAATTCTCCCGCCTCAACAGAACTGTTTATCAAAAATAAAAGTGGATCAATCAACTCCGGACAGCACTTCTTAACAAGTTCCATGGAAATACCGTCATGTCCAGCAGACCTCTTACAAGCCATTGATGATATTATCTTAATAAGTTCCTTCTTGGTAATTGGCGGAAACTCTGAGAGTTCAAAATTGAGTTGTGCAAGATTGTTGGCAGGAAATTCATTCTGATTTAAAGAAAAACCTTGTTGGGGGAAGCTTGAGAAAAAATCGTTAAATATGTTACTGACCATGACTGGGTTACTGATCAGAGAGTCATTTTGTTTTAAAGTAATATTCTTAAAAGAGTGAGTCTTTGTTTTATTTCGGGAATCATTAATAAACTGCCAAGAGGTTTTAGAGGGATTATTTGAATTATTGATTTTCTCTTTCCAAAGGATGATTTTGCTCTTGAAATTGCATTCCTGTAACTGCGTTTTTGGTTGTTGTACTGTTGTTTGACTTTGCTGTCTTTTGTTGAGATCCATTTTGAATAAGTGTTTAAAAGTTCTACTTTTAATGCTTTAATTTCGTCAGTGATCCAGTCAATTTTTTTAGAGTTTGAAATTTTGGTTTTCCGCTGAGGACAGGAGATATCCAGATGATAAGATACAGTTTCAATGAATTCCTTATATCTACTACTTATGTCTAAAACATTATAAAAATCTGTCCAGTTTTCCCTACTTAACCTAACCTTTAATTCTTTGATGTTGTTATCAGAAAAATTCCTGCTAAAAATGTGTTGTACATTGTCATTTACTTGTTCTATTACCGGAACCTTGAAAAATAGCGCAAAGTGATCAGAAATAAAAGGTTCAATATGAAAAATATTACCACAAATGTTTGTTAAAAAATTATCAAGGCAACTACCCGAACGTTCATTCAGCCTGGTTGGAAAATTAACGAGAATATCTAGGCCATAGCAAGAAAGAAGATCTTGAAAGGTCTTGAATTCGTTTTTGTGAAGAACAGGGTCCAAGTTGAAATCTCCCGCAATTAACAATTGCCGAGTATTTTTTGCTCTGGAAAATAAATACTTATCTAGAGATTCGAAGAATAGGTTTAAACTGAATAGGTTTTCTACTCGAGTTACGAACGATATTTTTCATCACACTGTAGATAATTAATAATAGTAATTAATTAAATAATGCAAGTTTAAGAAACCACCTATGGATGCTCAATTGATTTCCGCAGTACAATGAAAACAGTGATTCTGTTTTACACAGCTGATTACATTATTGAGAACAGCTGATTTAGGGAATAATATACTCTTAGCACTGCTAGCGCTACTTGTGTCAGTAATCATAACTAATTACTAGTGTGGGAAAATCAACAGCTGATTTTCCCTCTCTAGAGAGGGAAAACGGTTTTTCTACACTCTCAGCTGGTGATGAATATAGCTGTTTCCCTACAGTGTGATGAAAACAGAAATATTTCTTAGAAACCTTACACTGAAATTATCAAATACCTAGTTAATTCTGTTACATCCATCACTGAAAAATGACATTTATTTTGTACCTATTTTCAGTTTTTCAAGGGCCTTGCATCTTCGGGCGCGTGGGCGTGTTTTGACGAGTTCAACCGCATCGAGGTGGAAGTGCTGTCGGTGGTGGCACAGCAGATTCTGTGCATCGTGCAGGCCGTGCGCAACAAGGCCGAGAAGTTCATGTTTGAAGGCACCGAGCTGACGCTCAACCCCGCGTGCTACGTGTGCATCACCATGAACCCGGGCTACGCCGGCCGCTCGGAACTGCCCGACAACCTCAAGGTGAAGAGTTTTAGTTCGTTATAATGATTAGATCAATGACATCACTAAGAGATTTTCAACATATTTTCAATTGAAGTTAAAACTCTGTTGTGTCCAAAAATAATATTCTTAATTAATTTATATGTTTTAATACTACAAGAAGTGTTTAGCATATCCTCCCAGAATGCTATGTCATTAATTTTTACTTGATTCAATTTGGTTACATACATCTCCATCATCAACCCTAATATAAATGTAATTTTAGAATACTAGTTCAGGTTCGTCACTCCATTAAAAAATACATAATTAATTTTACCGGTATTCTTTTTGACATGTCAATGATTCTGTTGTGGTTTGGTTTAATTATTGGGACCATAAATTGCTGCTGTGCAAGTTCCAAAAAATACAAAATAAAAAAAGGAACATTTATACATTGGTTATAAAATGATCCTTGTATGGTTGAAAAGGGGTGTTACACTTTACTCTCTATTTTTACAGACCATATGTAAAAATTAACGGTCTGTCAAGTGAAAGAATGCAGTTGAAAATTAGCTGTTCCCGCAGGTGCTGTTCCGCACTGTGGCCATGATGGTGCCGGACTACGCCATGATCGGGGAGATCTCCTTGTATTCCACCGGGTTCATCAATGCCCGCAAACTATCAGTCAAGATCGTCACAACTTACCGACTGTGCTCAGAGCAGCTGTCGTCTCAGTCCCACTACGACTACGGTAATGAAACACATAAGTTCTCATGAAACAAATTTGTAGTAACCCTTAAGTTCTACTAACACCCAGAGTTGGTGCTTTCTTTGTTTCAATGTAGGACTTCTTGTTCGGAGTGTTTTCCAATCCATTAGGCCAAAGTCTTATGGTGGTCCCCCTTCCCTTACGGACCCCATACCAGGACGGTCTTGCAACAGGAAGAATATGGAACATTAGTCCCAAACCACATTAAGGTGGATTAGACCCCCACATAAACTGGAATTCACCAGGCCCGTGGTTCTCAACCGGCAGTGAACCCAAAATCGACAAAGCTTCACAGTTCCTTGTGTCAGTGGGAGCGCTATCCAACTACTTCTGAACTTTCGTTTGTGAGCTCCCAGATGAGGCTGGAGAGCCCCCCATAGCCAAAGCTATGTGCCGAGCATGCCGCCCCCTTAAGTCCAACCCAATATCCTGACTGACCGAAGCCAGGGGCTAGAACCGGATCCCAAGGTTCCCATTTTAGGTTTTACTTCTTGGGCCAAGGGTATTTCCCAAGGGGGATAACTAGGTTTCTGGGTTCCTGCACGCGAAAAATGGAGCCCCGGTACGCCTTAACCACGACAGAAGTCGACGGCAGCTCTATATCCCCAACACCCTGACTCATTACCTTCTAATGGGGAAGCTGGAGTGAGCCACCCAGTAAGCGTGCGATCAGCAATCAAAAGTAGGTCTGACTGACTTTTACTGTATGATTTAAAAACATATCAACTCTGCCAGAAAGGGATTGAAACATCAACTCTTCTTTTCAGGAATGAGAGCCGTAAAAACAGTTCTCACTGCAGCAGGGAACTTGAAACTGAAATACCCTGAGGAGTCTGAAGATGTGTTGATCTTGCGCTCCATCATGGATGTGAACTTGGCGAAGTTTCTGAACCAAGATGTTCCGTTGTTTGAAGGCATAATCTCCGATCTGTTCATCGGAATTAAACTCCCAACCCCAGACTACAATAAGTTCATTTCAGCTATGAAAAAGGTATGATTATTGAGAGGGATTTACTTTTGGTCATGTTTTCGTTTACATTTCTTACAAACTGAGATACACTGAATATGTAGTGATTTAAATTTGTTTTAATCATATAAAGAGGCCTTGAGTACAAAGTGTTGTAACAACTGCTGGGTAATCTCTATGATGCACGGAGAGCAAAGTTTACAGGAAGGATCATGTAATCTGAAACTCTCTGATTCCATACCTCATTTTTATAAATTGTTCATCGAAAGTTAAACTATTTTAACACATGTGAAAAAATACATATTTTAGAAATGTCTAATAGTTTGATAATGTTATAACAATATTATAGGTTTGTAAGCAGAGACATCTTCAGCTGAGAGAATCATTCAAGATCAAAATCATTCAGACGTATGAAATGATGATTGTGCGTCACGGATTTATGCTTGTTGGAAACCCGTTTGCAGGAAAAACATCAACACTACATGTAAGCATAAATAATCTACTATTTTAAACCAGAGATATCACAGTAAATATCTTAGATTTTGTATCATTCCATGTATATTTTATGATCGTATTGACAACTAGAATCAACGGAAGGCTAACAAAATAGGATTCCTAACTTGATCAAATTTCCTTTCATCTCATTCGACTATCTTTTAAGTTAGTGTTTCTGAGTGATGTCCTTGACTAACATTTTTTTTTAAAGCTCTATATCAACTTAAAGAAATTGATCTTAGTATTTTATTCATGTTATATAAGAATTTCTTATCAGGTGCTGGCTGACGCTATGACTTTACTCAACGAACAAGGTGTGAAGGGCGAAGAGAAGACATATTTTACAACGATGAACCCCAAAGCCATCACCATGGGTCAGCTGTACGGACAGTTTGACCCTGTGTCCCACGAGTGGTCGGACGGAGTCATTGCCAAGGCGTTCAGGTTTGTTGTTAATCCTGACAAATAAATTGTAAAAAAATATTTATAATAAGGAAACCCATAGCCTTTTAACAACACTTCAAAATGAATTCTGAAGCTTCATTCAGTTCTTTTTTAAACTCTCCCAATTTCAATATAAAAATAATTTTTAAAGAAATTTGTCCAGCACTTCTTTTAACCTTCAAGAGGTTTTATGTAACATAGAATTTTGGCAATCAATAAATTTTTTCTTTTTCAACAGGTTAAATTTTTCAGTAGTTTATGAGTTTCATGCGTACCTTGTTACTTTAACAGTTCATTGAAGACAAATTTAAACTCATGAATGTTGCATATTTTACAGATTTGTGTTATTTCCAGAGAGTATGCCATGTCTGAAACCAGCGACCGCAAATGGGTTATATTTGATGGCCCGGTTGATGCAGTCTGGATTGAGAACATGAACACTGTCCTTGATGATAACAAAAAACTGTGCTTGAACTCAGGGGAGGTGATCAGCATGACTTCTTCAATGTCTATGATTTTTGAAGTCATGGATTTACTCCAGGTAAATCAAGTCGAGCATTGAAGACAAAGATGTTCAATGGTTTACAAAAAGTTTTACACATTTCAACCAATATCTGCTCGCTAGTGAGCCTGTCATAAGGGTTGTTCGTAAATTGACAAATGCTTTGGTTTGGCATGACAGTTGATGGGACTAGTGATGCCATCTTGGCATGAGTGTTCCTTCAGTCATTGCTCAACCAGCAGTGATAATGGTGTTGTTCGCGTTCATCCACCGCAACCGGGAATTAGATTATCACATGACGAATCCCAATCGTTACGTGATAAATCCCAGTGGATCCTAGTGACGTCATTTTGCTTATGAACCAAACGGGATTTTGAAAGTTGACGTTCACGTGCATCTGTTTCTCACCGCAAAAAGAAAAAAAAAAAAAAAATACTCCATCCCGTTCTACCATTAAGGAACGTGAACCTGACCATTGTGAGCATTATGCCTGAGATACTATGAATACAGTGAAGTGTTCAAATGACATCTGCAATTAGATTTTTATTGATAAAAATATGCAAACTAATTTAAATTTATCCTAAAGGCTCTTACACACCGGCGTCTGCGATACTTTAAGTACTTTAAAAAAAAGTACTTTCCACACGTCTATTTGCTCGCGCATGACTATGAGGACAGGTGTTCAGTCTCTTATTGTATATAAATTATTAAATAGCATGTTTTGTTCTCGTTCTTAATACAATGTGCTCAGACAAATAAAATTATATGTTCTTATTATTACATTGTTTTACCATGTTTTAGCGAATTTCCCATAGGGAATAAGCTATTACCGTAGGTTTCATGGTAAGACCTAAGCCCGGGACCATGTTACTTTTTCGTTTTTAGGTGCCCAGAGACCAAAAATAATAGTCATTAAAAATTTTATATATATATATATATATATATATATATATATGTATATATATATATATATATATATATATGTATATATGTATGTGTCCCTAGACACGATAACTCTCGTAAAAATTGTCCAATCGACACCAAATTTGGTAGAGATGTGTAATCCTACGTTTATTCGGATGAGTTCGAAAACCAGACATATCGACCTACCGGAAGGGGTAGTTTTGGGGGGTTTTGTACCCCAAAAATGGGTTTTTTGCATTTTTCATATGTAAATTTTAAATATTTTAAATTTTTATTTGGACCATTGGATTTAGCTCAAAAAAACACACAATTTAGTACTTTGAAGCTTTGCTCTATCTCCATTGGTTACCGAGATATTACAAAGTCTAAAGACAGTACATTGTTTTTTAAGGCTCCAATGTTAATCTTATGGAGAATAAGGCTGTGTTAATATTTCACTTATTAACCAATATTTTTGGATGAAACTTGGTATTTAGCTTCATTTGGTTGAGATTCATCCATTTAAGGTAAAAAATCTTGGTTTTTGTACTTATCATGGCAGCAAACCTGCATACTCTTTTCCCATGTTAATCATATGGAGAATAGGCAAACTCTTTTATTTATGGACAGATATTGATGAAACTTACTTTATGTCTTTATATGGTCGAAATAAATTTTTTCTATGCTAAAAACCTACTTTTAGTGTCCCCCATTGCAGCATACCTGCATACTCTTTCCCTATATTTATCTTAAGGAGAATAGACATTTATTTTCCTATTTATGAGCACGTGATGAAATTTTGTTTAGAAGTTTAGCTGGTCAAAATTAACATTACTAATTTGGAAATTCGCTGAGTACGCAGGTATGCTGCGACGGGGGGTATTTCCTTTTATTGTTAGTACACACTGTTTTAGTTTAACCGATACTGCTATGAAATGCAATACATTTACACATATAAATGCATATAATGCACTTTTTAGGTATTTGACATGCCCATTTTAAAGGTTACTGTACCAAGTATTATATTAGCTAATTTCCCTATAGGGAATATGCGATTATACAGTAGTGGTAAAAAATACCAAAATTCCATCGGAAATTCGCTAAGTAGGCAGGTTTGCTGCGACAGGGGTATATCTTTAGATTTATAAGAATAAAATTGCATGACATACCATAATTTTTATTTTAAATAATATTTGTTTTTCCCAAGAAAGTTAATAACAATTGTTATTCTTGTTTTTAATTGAGTCTTTAGAAAAACTAATTAAAAATAATGACATTAACTATGAATAATTGAACTATAATAACTGCCATAAAATAACATTATAAATATATATGGGCACAGAACACCAGCAACAGCGACTAACTAAAGTAAACACACTGCTGATGACACGGGGTGTGGGTGAGGGATCGAAGCATGTGGTTCAGAAGTGCTCATTGCAATGCGCTGGGCCGCAGAAGTTTGTGGAAAATCGCTCTCCGACCGATTCTCACAAAAACTTCCGCGGACGTCGCAAACGTGCGGTGTGCACGGTCTCATTTGATAGCACGGGAAGCGATTTATTTCTTCCAAAACTTCTGTGGCTTCCGCAGACGTCGCAGACGCAGGTGTGAAAAGGCCTTTAGAATGTGGCTCAATAAAAAATTTGAAAAAGTACAGTAGACTCTTGCTTATCCGAGGTAATAGGTCCGTGGCCGCTTGTCTACGGGAATAACTGGGATAATATGGAGGTCATGTATTATATTGTAACTAATCAAATAATTTAGTTTACAGGATATTTAGTTAACTTTTGTTGTTATTTAATAAAGTTTTTGAAATGTACAAAGAGTGTATATTTTGACAATAAAACATTTGCGACATCTTAAATTAATCGTGGAGACAAATGCTAATGCTGACTCTAAGCATTCCTGTTCCGCGAACCGGTGCATGGGACGGCCAGAAGGAAGTTCATTTTCGTTTACCACTCTCTCAAAGACAGAGTTATAAAAATAGACCCCCTCCTAGACCCCATACCTTTCATCTCTCCCTGTTTCTTATTTATTTATTTATTTACAATTGTCTGGCACACCAGTACATGTACACAAGGCATAAGAGCAAAGGCATAAGACTCGTCATGGTTATAGTTATAACATAAAATAACTTACATAAAATAACAAAATCATAAAAAACTTACAACAAAACATACCACATGAGTAATAATAAAGCATAAACAATCTATTCCCGCTTGGTTATAACCAAGCAGTGGATCCCTAGTGTGTGTCATTTATTGTGGCAGGTGAGAGTAACTCATTCACACTTTTCCCTGGATAAATATTCGAAAGCTTTCTTTTAGATTTTCTGAAACAAGGTTCAGTTTTATGGAAATTGGAAAGGCATTACATATTCTCAAACGACTATAAAACGGCGCAGCTTCAAGAAGAGGTCCTGTGAAGAGGGTATTGAAGTAAAGAAGAATTCCTAGTGAAATGATTGGTCTGATATCAGACCAATCATTTCACTAGGAATTCTTCTTTACTTCAATACCATATGGTTTCTTTTGAAGAATTTATCAGAGTCAACTTTTAATAAGATGAAACATTGGAAAATGTACATTGATGGGAGTGGACGAATGCCTAATCCTTGGAAGTGTTGTTTGCACGAATCTCTGTGACCAGTTCCTGCAATTAATCTGATGACTCTTTTTTGGGCAAGGAATACTCTAGAAGCCTCACTCGAATTACCCCAGAAAATCAAGCCATAAGATATTAGGGAATGAAAATAAGCAAAGTACGCCTGTCTGAGGATATCAAAATTAACTGCCTGAGACAAAGTGAGCAATGCATTAAAAGCCTTGCTAAGTTTTGGTAGGAGTGAATCGACATGCTGACGCCATGATAATGATGTGTCTATTTCTATATCCAAGAATTTGGATGAAGTGACTAGATTTGAGGATAATGGGAGAAGGAGTCAATATGTCTTGAGTTTGTGTGGTATAAATTAAAATTAATAAATTGTGTTTTTTCTGGATTGAGCTTAAACCATTAGCTTGGAACCATAGATTCATTTGCGAAAGATTTTCATCGAGGGTTTTCAGCAGCTCTCCCTATTCCAAATATGAGTCATTGGATCATTGGAATTTGCGCTGTATGTTGACAATCAGTGTTTTGGAGTAGCCTAGGATCACAGACTTCATTTTTTAAGATGCGCTGGCAAACAATTTCTAGAATTAGCTGAAACAATATTCCGAGAAATCGATGACTAACAATATCCAGTACAGTCGCATTACTCAATCTCTCAACAGTCATCAATTTAACATATTTCATGGCTAGGAATAAAATCAACTTAGTTTTATTTTTATTTTTTTTAGGACTAGCTCAGTTAACCGGATCTCAGATAATCGGGCGTCCATTGTATTGTAAAACACTAAAAAATGAAGATAAAAAGATAGCGACAAGGAAAAATGAGAAGCAAAATTTTCTTATCTCCAACCACTTATCCTTAAAACAATTAATTGTACCCAAAAGAGCCTGGAAATGGTATTGTATGCAAAGTTTTCAATACCCTTCCAGTAACTTGCATTTGACACATAAAATATAGTTGTTTATAATGTAGAGAATAAGCCCAAAAGTTTATGTTCAAAACATACATAAAAGTTGGTTTATCACTTTTATTTTAAATATCATCATGTCTATTACTTTCTGAACAGTTAACTTATAATGTAATTAATCATCATATCCAATGGCACTCTTGATGTTGACGTGCAGGCGTCGCCGGCGACAGTGTCACGCTGCGGCATGATCTACATGGAGCCGGCCACGCTGGGATGGCGGCCCCTGGTCGAGTCCTGGGTGGAGACGGCCCCGAGGGAGTGGGCCGAACCTCACAGTCACAACCTGCTCGGCACGCTCGACTGGATACTGCCACCGCTGCTGTACTTCGTCAGGAAAAACTGCACCTACCTCGCCACCGCCGGCGAGTCCAACATTGTCAGGTAGTGTGAACGGTGTTTTTTTTCTGTTTAATTATATCACAGAAACTGAGTTTTTCAATGAGCTTTTAACCCATTTGTGCCCACTGTCGACATTTGTCGACGCTGTATTTTAATTTATAAAAGTCCATGGAGTTTTAGGTTTTTCATGATAAAAATTGGCATTTTGGAGTGAAAATATAAATATATTTTGTATTTAAAGGCCGTAGTGGCACACACACACAGTAAACAGAAGTAAAAAGTAGCAAAATCAGTGTTGACCAAGGTGCAACTCTCAAAGAATTAACCGATCCCGTCAACTTCCACGCAAGCCTGCCACCGTTTATTTTACATGGGCCCTCCCACCAACTTTGCCACAGATCGGCTAATCCTTTAAGAGTTGCACCACCAGGTCAGCGTTTGGTCGTGAGCGGATTTGAACCCGCGCTGATGCAGACATCCTGGCCAAGGATGCCTATGCCTTAGCCATCTGAGCTATCACGACCGGCAGCCTAGACATGAGAATTTGGGTTTTGAATGGTGCGCGTCCCTAGCGGGAAAGACTGTAGGCCGTTATTATGCGAGTTCGCTACAAGAGCGCAGCACTAAGCCACTGCACCCAATTCGCAAGAAACAATTTGGGCATAAATGGGTTAAAGCTTTAACTCGTTCGTCGCTGAAATGAGCTTCATACAGTTGACAAAAAATATTTTTGTCAACTGTATAGCAAAGATAAGGTTGGTCAGCTTGTAAAGTAAAAGAGATCACGGCTATAATACTGAGGGCAACAAGGCAACGAGGTTGGCAGATTTCTTTTTACCTTACCTTACCTTTTTACCTTACGTCCACTTAGACTATTGATCTGTGAGTGGATCGTATTAGGCAAAGTAAGGGGGTGAGCCGCTACAGTATAAGGTGAAAGGTACTGAAAAAGTCACTGACAGAATGCAGATTCGAACCCACGACATCCGTGCCACATTTCCGAAGTCCGGCTCGCTAACCACTAAGTAATAATAATGACTCACCCTAATAATGCTAAATATTAAAAATAATTTGTGAATAATGATAATAACCTTATTATTGTGCTATTCAATCACATTAATTGAAGAAAGCCTCCTAAAAACAAATAAACGTATTATTTTCAGTATAATCTCCATGGATTACATTTTTGGAGGGGTTATAAAAAGTGAGAGAAATATTGCTTTTGAAGTTGTAGTTATTCGGCAGAAAGAGTTATTCAGCATGATACTTACTACAAAGAATCAATATGAATTAGATAAAAAATTTAATTTTCCTCCACCTACTATCTAAAACCGTATTTTACTCCTTGGAATAGAGTAGTAAAGTACTAATTTCTATCCCATGTGACTTGAATACTTAATCTTTCTACCTAGGGAAAACTCGAGTTTTTTCGTACCACGGGGCTAAAGTTAGTTACATAAGAATAACATTAAAAGAGAGATTAAAAAGAACATGAGCCACAGTCAGCTGTTACTTGTATTTGTTTCGTTACTCATTGTTGACTAATAGCAGCTGTAGCTGCTGCTCACCCACTGCTGACCATTCAGTCAGCAGTGGGTGAGCAGCATCTCTAGTATTAGAGATGGCCGTGGCAGTGTAGGTGTTTGTTTACATTTTGCTTGGGTAGGCTATTAACCTAAGAAGTCCAAAACTAAAACTTTTGACTAGGCTTAAATTATATTTTGTTTTTTTCGTGTTCTTCAAAATTGATATGCCCTACCTTGTGTGTTTTTTTATGTTGATGTGACAGATCCAGCTTGACGGAGCAAGGGAACATATGAAGGTAAAGTTAAATTATCTACGGTAGGCCTATTAGGCCTAAATTTTATTCGTGTAGGTGGAGGAAAAATGTTGTGTGCATCAAGGGACTAAAGTACTTTTCTCCCTCAGGGAAATTGTCGCCCTCGGCTTCGCCTTCGGGCGACAACACTTTCCCTTCAGGGAGAAAACATTGTACTTTAGTCCCTAGAAGCACAAATAACTATTTTAGCTACAAATATTCATGGTGAGAAATAATAGATCGTATGGCTTTTAGTGGTGGGCGATCAGCAATTAACTAAAAGTCCTCATTGCCTGAAAGGCCTGTACTTCTTGTTTTCTAAGAGGTGGGTCTGAACCAAGGGAGTTGCTAAATGATATTTTTGTCCCCGAATCGGGAGTTGAAAGCAGACCTGCTGGAGGATACTCCACAGCTCTACCACTGAGCTACGGCCTCTGCCGTTACGTAATTGTAACTGTTGTCCCAGGACCACCATCAACCTGGTAGACATCCTGATGAAGGAGGCGTGTGCCGTCAACGAGCACTACACGCACATGCTGGTGTGGCTGCAGGCGTCACTGCTGTACGCAGGCGTATGGGGCGTGGCAGGCGCACTCAACACCACCTCCATGGAGCTGTTCGACACCTTCTACCGGGTGCTGTGGAGAGGTGAGTCAAACCTATTCAATACTCTCTGTTTCTCTTGATCACCATAGAAAAATTGAATCTGTAATGAAAGGAGTCCAACATTTTTCCCAATGCAGACAATGAATTTTACTCCTAAAATACACACAATATTTTTCTTTGCCCTAAAATCTGCCAGAAATATATAAAATAATGTTGATAACACTCACTTTCGCTATCTCTTGTGTTATTTATTTAACCTATAAACTCAGAAGGTCAATAATTGTTGCTTGTTCAGCTGGTGTATCGACTGTGCTGCCAGATTTCATTGCACAGTGACATCAGGTTGTCGATCTTTTTCTTATGGGTTTACTTTGGCTCTCTTTGGCGGCTAAGTGAAACTTTTTCCCTTCTTTACAAAAAGTAAAGTTTGACTTTGATCAGTTGGTGAAAATACTCATTTTTTATATGTTCGATTTCGACTTCCTTTTCATTTTCAGGAAACAACCCTGATCATCCGATTCCAGACACGATAGATCAGATTGAGATCCCAATACCTAGTGAAGGTCTACTCCATGACTACTACTACGCTTATCAAGGGAAAGGAGCTTGGAAATACTGGCCAGAGTTGCTGAGATCAATTAAAATTGAAGAAACTATCAACATTCAGCAGACCTTGGTTCCAACTGTGGACACAGCGAAGTAAGTGCAAGTGGAAGTTTATCTGAGCATGTTGATCAGGCGTACAATACAAGGGATTAGTTAAATCTATCGGATGTATGTGGAGCATGTATTGGTTTTACTAAATCTTTCACCAAAACAAACTGCTCATATGATTAAGTCTACTATTTTTATTAAAATATGCGTATGATGTAGTTTAATTTAGATTTGGTAGACTTATTAGTACAATAGAAACTCTCAAAAACAGATTCACAAAAGATACTTTGGCACAGATTCTCATCCAAAAGAGAAAGACTGATCTGAAGGAGAGCAATTCACCCAAGGTGAATGTGAAGGTTGAAAACCAAAGGCAGTCCTGTGCAAGCCAGCGGTTCCCAACCTTTTTTGAGCCGCGTACCCCTCGACAGATATTTAACTGAAAAAGTAACCCCTACCCAAAAAACACATTTTTTAAGGGTACTTCATTAAGGTGTTGGTGGTATCACTATTAAAAACAGCTTATAATTTTTTCAAGTATTTTTAAATCATAGAAACATTTCACATAAGTTTAAACACAACTAACATATTATTTCAGAGTACTCTGATCATATGTCTTTAGATCCCTGCACCTGTATAGCATTTTAAAATCCGGCTTCGGTATTTATTTATTCAACGGACAAACGATTTTACAATTTGTGTACATGTGTTGAATTTTGGCTTTCTTGGTAATATTTAATAATAATAAGTTGCTATTATTCCTTTTAGTAAATTGTTAAAGTAGTTTTTCATTAGATCTGTAAGTTCATTATCTTTACTGGTATTTTTAGACATAGAAACGGCATACGGCAGTGTTTTACAAAATAAAATAAGGTCATGTTTGAAGCAAATAAATGTTACAGAGAGTATGATACAAAAAGTAAAGATGTTGTACTAAGATTCCCAAAGTTGTGTCCAGATCGGAGCTAACACATCGTCTTGGTTTGAAACAGAAAGAGGGCTCCAACAGGGTAGTGCACTCTCCCCATTTTTATTTGTCTTAGTTATGGATGAAATATTGAAACAAATAAAAGCAGAAATAACAACTGAAGTCAATGCCGTAGTTTTTACCGATGACATGGTGATCTGGGGCCACACAGAACAAGAGATTCAAGAAAAGATCACAATATCTGGAACAACAAATTTAAAGAATTCAAACTTACAGTAAGTGAAGAAAAAACAGTAGTTTTAACAATTGCCACCAATCAAAACTCACCAACCCTGACACTAGAAAACGAATCCCTTAAAAATGTAGAACACTTTAGTTACTTAGGCAGCAAATCAAATTAATTGACACAGAAACACTTTAAGTTACGAACAGATTAAATAAAGCAGCCATATTCTACCATCAAGTAAGAAGTCTTTTGTGGAATGATAAAGTTCATAGGAAAGCCAAAGTAACAAATGTACAACACTTATTCTTACCAATCTTAACGTACAACATAGAAACTTGTACATTGAATAAAAAAGATTAAAGCAGAATCCAAGCTGCAGAAATGAAATTCCTAAGATCATGCATACAAAAAACCAGACGAGATCGAATCAGGAAAATGAATATAAGGGAAAAGTTTGGTTGTAACAGGATGGTTCAATAGAAAATCAGAATGGCAAGGCTTGCATGGTTTAGACATGTAAAAAGGATGGAGGGAAGAAGAGTGGCGAAAGTATGGCTGGAAAGAGAAATCAGTGGCAAAAGATAAGTTGGTAGGCCGAGAAAGAAGTGGATGGACATTATAGAAGAAGACCTCAGACTAAAAGGAAAATTCCTAGAGCAGGTGGCGGTACAGAGATAGAAGTAGATGGAAGAGGCTTATCAGCATAGAATATGAATAGAATAGAAAATGCTTTATTGTCTCTAGTTACGTAGTCAGCACAATGGACAAGTTAAAAAATACAGATAACTTAAAAGCTACTGAGTCACATTATTGTATCAACAATAAGTTGGCATTATAGAGAAACAACTGACCTTACATTTAAATTAAGTTTGATTGGCAGTGAGGTGGAAGTTTGGAGAAAAGAAAATTGAAATAATTACAATAAAGGCACAGTGAAAAAAAAAAAAACAATGAGCAAGATGTCAACAAGTAAAATAAACGTCTGAAAGTTTCCAACAAGTATAAAATTACTCATAGGTGCTGCTATACATCAACGTCACGTCACGTCACGCCACGTTCGGCTTGCTATGCTCCCTATGCATTCAAATGGAACCAGCTATACAGCAACGTCATGTCATGTCCTGTCTCGTCCACGTTCGCAACCGAATGCTCTGAGGAGCATTCGGATAAAGCTAAAGAGATGGTTTGGTGCTCTAGCATGTGAGTTTTACGCAGGTACTTCCATGTGCTGGAGATGCACATCCGCCACAAGGTCCCGACACTGTTGGTGGGGGCTTCTGTCATCGTGCTTAGCAGTTCAGCCGTGTTCTCTTTATCCACCAGTAACAACAAGCCTAAGAGATGGTTTGGTGCTCTAGCATGTGAGTTTTACGCAGGTACTTCCACGTGCTGGAGATGCACATCCGCCACAAGGTCCCGACGCTGCTGGTGGGGGCTTCTGTCATCGTGCTTAGCAGTTCAGCCGTGTTCTCTTTATCCACCAGTAACAACAAGCCTAAGAGATGGTTTGGTGCTCTAGCACATGAGTTTGACGCAGGTACTTCCACGTGCTGGAGATGCACATCCACCACAAGGTCCCGACACTGTTGGTGGGGGCTTCTGTCATCGTGCTTAGCAGTTCAGCCGTGTTCTCTTTATCCACCAGTAACAACAAGCCTAAGAGATGGTTTGGTGCTCTAGCACATGAGTTTGACGCAGGTACTTCCACGTGCTGGAGATGCACATCCGCCACAAGGTCCCGACACTGTTGGTGGGGGCTTCTGTCATCGTGCTTAGCTGTTCAGCCGTGTTCTCTTTATCCACCAGTAACAACAAGCCTAAGAGATGGTTTGGTGCTCTAGCACATGAGTTTGACACAGGTACTTCCACGTGCTGGAGATGCACATCCGCCACAAGGTCCCGACACTGTTGGTGGGGGCTTCTGTCATCGTGCTTAGCAGTTCAGCCGTGTTCTCTTTATCCACCAGTAACAACAAGCCTAAGAGATGGTTTGGTGCTCTAGCATGTGAGTTTTACGCAGGTACTTCCACGTGCTGGAGATGCACATCCGCCACAAGGTCCCGACGCTGCTGGTGGGGGCTTCTGTCATCGTGCTTAGCAGTTCAGCCGTGTTCTCTTTATCCACCAGTAACAACAAGCCTAAGAGATGGTTTGGTGCTCTAGCATGTGAGTTTTACGCAGGTACTTCCACGTGCTGGAGATGCACATCCGCCACAAGGTCCCGACGCTGCTGGTGGGGGCTTCTGTCATCGTGCTTAGCAGTTCAGCCGTGTTCTCTTTATCCACCAGTAACAACAAGCCTAAGAGATGGTTTGGTGCTCTAGCACATGAGTTTTACGCAGGTACTTCCACGTGCTGGAGATGCACATCCGCCACAAGGTCCCGACACTGTTGGTGGGGGCTTCTGTCATCGTGCTTAGCAGTTCAGCCGTGTTCTCTTTATCCACCAGTAACAACAAGCCTAAGAGATGGTTTGGTGCTCTAGCACATGAGTTTGACGCAGGTACTTCCACGTGCTGGAGATGCACATCCGCCACAAGGTCCCGACACTGTTGGTGGGGGCTTCTGTCATCGTGCTTAGCAGTTCAGCCGTGTTCTCTTTATCCACCAGTAACAACAAGCCTAAGAGATGGTTTGGTGCTCTAGCATGTGAGTTTTACGCAGGTACTTCCACGTGCTGGAGATGCACATCCGCCACAAGGTCCCGACGCTGCTGGTGGGGGCTTCTGTCATCGTGCTTAGCAGTTCAGCCCTGTTCTCTTTATCCACCAGTAACAACAAGCCTAAGAGATGGTTTGGTGCTCTAGCACATGAGTTTTACGCAGGTACTTCCACGTGCTGGAGATGCACATCCGCCACAAGGTCCCGACACTGTTGGTGGGGGCTTCTGGCATGGTGCTTAGCAGTTCAGCCGTGTTCTCTTTGTCCACCAGTAACAACAAGCCTAAGAGATGGTTTGGTGCTCTAGCATATGAGTTTGACGCAGGTACTTCCAGGTGCTGGAGATGCACATCCGCCACAAGGTCCCGACACTGTTGGTGGGGGCTTCTGGCATGGTGCTTAGCAGTTCAGGTGTGTTCTCTTTATCCACCAGTAACAACAAGCCTAAGAGATGGTTTGATGCTCTAGCACATGAGTTTTACGCAGGTACTTCCACGTGCTGGAGATGCACATCCGCCACAAGGTCCCGACGCTGCTGGTGGGGGCTTCTGGCATGGTGCTTAGCAGTTCAGGTGTGTTCTCTTTATCCACCAGTAACAACAAGCCTAAGAGATGGTTTGGTGCTCTAGCACATGAGTTTTACGCAGGTACTTCCACGTGCTGGAGATGCACATCCGCCACAAGGTCCCGACGCTGCTGGTGGGGGCATCCGGGACAGGCAAGAGCTTCTACATGCAGAAGCTGCTGATGCATCACCTGGACCTGGACAAGTTCTCCCCAGCATTCCTTACCTTCACATCCAGCATATCGGCCAACCTGACTCAGGTAGGTGACATCAATTATTGTTGGGTATTGAAAAATAAATTTTTTACATAAATCTGGACAGTTATATTTGGAAATAAACAACCTATTAACCAATGAGTCTCAAAGATTTTTACATCTTATGCATATCTGAAGCTGCAAGACAACAGTATCAGAGTATAGCCAAATCCATCCCGCATATTACAAACGTTGTCTTAAAGTCCACAAGAACAAATATAACCTTTTCAATACAGCAGTACAGGAAAAACCATATCATATAGTAGATTTCTTTTCTAGATAGGTAACGTCTGGCTTTGGCTTTCTTAACAACCTGTCATTTACATGGGAAAGGATCGGTTTTTCGGGCATGATGGACAGAGCTTCATGTTTATTAGTAGAACTTAAACTAAATAAGTACCTACCTCCTCCTGTACTCTGAATGTTTATATCATAACCACTTTATTTCTTAAATGTAGTCTCTGTATTTTGTGAAAACACTACAATAATGACTGTAAGGTCTGAAGTACCATGTAGAGCAGAGCTTAACTCTTTAATGTTCTTGATATGCATAGGTTTTTTTGCATTACTATTTGTAATGAAGTAGTTTGGTTCAAAAAATGTTATTTTAATTGAAAGAAAACATTTTTCTACTGACATTTTAATTCAAAATGCATGAACGGTCGAATCATCTTAATCTTTTTGTGATAGAAAAACTGCCAATCTGGAGTGCAGCTGGTTTCCTTTATTTCCTCTTAAACAATATTCATAACATCAAAATCTTGCATTGCATTCCGGCGTTCAAACCATCACGGTTTTCAACAACCGTGACAACAATGTTGCAGGACTTGATCATTTCCAAGTTGCAAAAGCGCAAGCGCGGCGTGTATGGCCCGGAGCGGGGGAAACTAGCTGTGATCTTCGTGGATGACATGAACATGCCGGCTAAGGAGCAGTATGGGGCTCAGCCGCCCATAGAGCTGCTGCGGCAGTACTTCGACCATGGCCACTGGTGAGACTTCAGCAGCCACTGTTCTACTCGGGCTTTACCTTAGTTGTCTTCAATTCCTCTTTAAATAATTATATATCTACATTAGTTTATTAACAATTATCTCAACATTAGTTGAGACAGTTTTCTTTATGTTAGTGTATTTTAACTTCAGTTGGAAAATTCGTTTTGGATTTCCTGAAAATGTTTTCAAAATGATGTTTTTTCTGTTGTTTGTGGGAGCTGTGACAAAGCTTTATATACACTGTGACAGAAATTGGATTATTGGTGTAGTTGTCAAAGATAGAATCTTTAATAAAAAATAAAAAAAACTTATTGCAAGGGTCATTGTCTCCCTTAGCTTGTAATTACTGTAGTTCACACAATTAGCCTGGGAGCACCCTACAGTTCTTCGCCCTTGTTGAAAAAATTAAATACACGGTATCAGATAACTGACACATACTTTCTCCCAATAGTAGAAAAAAGGTGTTAAAAGCCTCCAAACATTAATGCCTTGGTGGCTCAGTCGGATAGCTACCAGCTAAGCAGCACGAGTTTGATTCTACGCGTGCTGTGACATTTAACAATGTACTGCGTTTACCCCTAAAAAAAATTGGTTTTTCCCCGCAACCCCTTTACCTAGAGCAATAATTTAATATACTGGATAATTTAGTTTTTTGAGCTTGATTTAACGATTGTAAGTAAAATTTATTTCAAGCTCACAACTATTGTGAAATAAAAAACGACTTTTTAAACAATTTTCGTCCACAACTTTATTTAGCATTTTAAACTTAATAATCCACAAAATTTTTATAAAAATCATTAGAGGTGATTTTGAGAAATTTTAAGCTTTTTTGAGGGTTTTAAAAATACGCAGGCTATTTTAAACAAACTGCCCTTAAAAATAAAAAATTAAAAAACCTAGAATTATTATGGAAATAGACCAATTATACTAAATTTAATTAAAATCGGACTATTGAGGCTCTCTCTAGCTAGCTCTGTGCTCTGTTTACACCAACAATCACATAAGACCAATAGATGGAGCATGCCCATCTAACTAGCATTACGAGTGAAGCACGGTCAACCATCTTCTCGTAGGCAACAGACGCAAAATTCGCTGAGATTAGCGCAAAAAACTCAATGTTTCACTTCCAAATAACTCGTCATTTAGGCAATTTAGAATAAAAATTAAGTTTTGAAACTTTGTATGAGTGAAATCAATAAGTCCTGGACACTAATAGTTCTATTTAAAAGTTTAATAATTCATGTTTTTTATTTTTAATATAAAAATGAAATTTCTATTTCTAAATGAGTTTTGAAATATAAGAAAGTTGGCCGGCTACTACTTTTTTATTTTTTGGTCAGGTAAGTTTAAAAATGGTGGATTTTGTAGCCAAAGAGTGAAATTTTCTGAATCAAATTTTTGGAAAAAATTAGCTGTTGTGGTTCGGTTGAAAAATGAATTTATATTAGAGGTTTTTACGCCGCGCGCTGCGACCAACGCCGCCGTTCCGGCAGTCTCGAACTCATGTTCCGCTTACAAATAACTCGACAATTAGCCAATTTAGAATAAAAGTTAAGTGCTGAAACTTTGTATGAGTGATTTCAATAAATCTGACATACTATTAGTTCTAATTAAAAGGTTAATAATTAATGTTTTACATATTCAATATAAGGATAAAATAAGATACTTTTTAAAGCGAGTTTGATGGTTGCAGAGGTTTACGAGAATTGTGTTTTCAATTTAACTAATTAAGATAGAGTTTGGCTCTTAATTTTTCCTAAAAGCAGAAATACAGATATTGTCTTCTGTGTTTTTGGAATAAAAAAATTCTAATTTTAGTTATAACTGACTGAATGTAATTGAAACTGGCTGTTTTTCTTAATTTTTAACTGATGTTATCTATTAGTTTTGATTAAATAATTACAAAAGTGTAACAGAGGAAAATTCGTATCGTTATTCTTCTTTAATATGACACCTTATTTATAGCTCTAGGCTGCATTCAGTAGAAGATAACAAGATTCTAAAAAAACCCTTGCATTTGGGTTGCCCGCCAGGGGTAGATTGCCTTAAACAATTTAAGTGTTCTCCGGATCATTTAAAATTTAGAATCAAATTTATCAGTGAAGTGAGCCGGTTGGTAATATGTTGTCTGTTCTGAACTAACAGTAAAAATAAACAATCTAACGCAGTTTTAGCGCTCGCCACTACAGTGAGTCACGGCCGGCAGCCACCATCTTCTCGTAGGCCAGTGAAATATTCGTGCCTCAGCTCGCACCTGACGTGCTCCATCTATTGGTCTCATGTGATCGTTTGTTTACACACACACACACATACTGATATAACTATGAAAATCATTTTTGGACTCAGGCGGCAACAAAACAAATAAATCCACCAACAATATTAAAATTCCAAAATTTTGACGAAAACAATACTTTCTCCATATGTACTCCATAGTATATGGAGAAAGTATTGTTTTCGTCAAAATTTTTGAATTTTAATTGTTGGTGGATTTATTTGTTTTGGTACCGCCTGAGTATGGGGGAGGAAGTAAAATTACTAACTAAACTATATATAAAAAAATGTAAGAATAATGTGTACCCACAATTGGTAGATACTTATGAAATATTCACGAGGAGATTATTTTTCATAGCAATGTCGCATACAAAATATGCATTGCCATAAGACATCGCTGAAATAGTGTCACCTGCTTCTGCCATAAAATAGCTGTTACATCCCTCAACGTTTATCACTATAAATGTATTGAACCTCCCTACAAAATAATCTCGGTAACAAAACCTCAATAATTTCTCCCTAAGGAATCTGACAATTCTCCATAAAACAGTAGTGGTTTAACAGTCCAAATAAGTTTGTACACTTTCTAAACCTTGTATTCCCATCTTCGATTCTTCTAGGTATGACCTGAAGGATACAACCAAGCTGTACATAGAGGACTTGTTAATCCTGACCGCGATGGGTCCTCCCGGAGGCAGCAGACAAGACGTCTACGCTCGGTTCCTGCGACATTTCGACATCTTCGGGATCAACAGCTTCTCTGACGAGAGTATGACCAGGATATTCTCCACTTTACTGTTTATTGGGTTGAAGGTAGGATAAAGCATTTGAAAAATAATACTGTATAATAGTTGGCCTAGGCCGGCAAAACTGGTGATATCGGTGTAGTGTGATGAAAATATGCTTTCGACTTCTAACTCAAAACAAAACTAATTTAATAAAAAGTCGCGATTAGTTTGCGCAAAGAAACGAAACGAGAGAATCGGTTCCAGTGTTACCAAGTTCAAAGATTATCATAATCGCAGGGAAATTGTTGTGCCGTTAAATAACTTTATAATATTTTGGAAGATGCATCTTTTATGAAATACGTTATTGAATAGAATGAGTTAGTAAATACTGTATGAAATTAAATTATGTAACATGATAAAAACAATATTAACTACGTGATGAAATAGCGTACAATGGGCAAGGCAAAAAATATTGTATGATACAAGCCAGTCCGTGGTTTTCCAAACAATAAACAAATCTGATACATTAGCGACTCAAGCGGATGGAATATGGATTCGAACAGTTTACTCGGAATAGACTGTAGAGTTAACTCGAATGCCAACCGCAACGCAGGCTAGTGAAGTCTCACTAGCGCTCCAAGCCACCGGTATGCCCGGTAATGGTATGTCTGATGGTTTCGGAGGACAAGTGTCATGACTGTCTTCCGAATAACTTCTCGACGTATTGCATGGATTGCTTCATCTACTCGAGGAAGTTTTGAGACAATGAAGGTCGGCTTTATTTTCTTGATGATAATACAGTAATTGGTTTTAAAAGGCTATAATCTTACTCTTTCAACATTATATGAGGGAAATATCAGAAAACCGTACAATTTTGTACATTTTAGGTCAGAATCGGTATCGAACACAAAGACCCCAAGAATCTAGTATCGACAAACCCTCGATACCGCAGTATCGAGGGTATAGTGAAATCGGGAATTGGAATCAGCCCATCACTAATTTTATGTTAATAGAACTAACAATTTATGATATAATAGGAATTTGATTAAAAGACGTAGTCTATATGGTTACAAAGTTTACGCTAAAAGCCTTTCAAGATTGAATGTGCGATCACTTTAGCGATATACAATAATTCCTTATATTATATATTAATTCGACATCAAAATTATAAATTTATATCGCACTTTTATAAAATTCAAAATCAAAAATTTTTATTCCAAAAAATAAAATTGAGCATAACAGTGTTATTACAAATTACTGGAATTTATTCCCAAAAAAACTACACATCTGTGTGTGGGAATGTTTTTTTTTCATCAGTCCACACTGTTTTTCAGGATAGGATAACCAAAGTAATGCAGCATATGTACAAACAAAATTTACAAAAATAATAAAAATAAGCACCGAAAATTACATAATACTAATAAAACAACAGAACACATGAATATACATACTACTTTAGTAAATACAGAAGAAAGTAACCATTGAGAAAGTGAATGACCTGCTTACAGAATTTAAATATATTGTGACTGCATCCGTACTGCAAAATGGACTGGACATAAGCATAGTATGAAGTGATCCACGGACAGGGACAGAACCTGCCTGAGCTGCGAGAAGGCATAAATCATCTTACGCAATCTTTGCTTTAGGTATTGTATGTGTGGAGCCCAACACAATTTGTGATCTATAATGATTCCCAAGTATTTAAATTGCTCCACTCGTTCAATAAAGCCGCAGTCACAGGCAGCCGCCTGCGGGTCACCACAAGAGTTCAGCCTCAGCGCTCTCGGGCCTGGGTCGTGGTCAGAACTTAAATATATTGGCAAATATTTAGTTTCTTGTATATTTACGGTCAAGTTGATGTGATCAAACCAGTTTTTAATCTTAGAAATTTTACTAGGTTACATACCTTTCCGTCCAAACAACTGGCTATAGACCATGACCGGCATTCTATCGCCGGCCGGCATGTACATGTGTTTGTTTGTGAAAATTCTAAATGACATAGGGGAAGGTGGGGCAAGACGGTACTTAAGCACTTAATATTTTTTTGTTGCGTTATGAAAACCTCAATAAACATACTACATATATCAATTAAAACTGCAGTATCTATAGAGTCAATAAAAAAATTCGAACAAAGAAATAAAAAGTATTAACACTAATAAAAAATTTTTTTCTAAAGGTTTACCAAGTACCCCATCTTACCCTATAGTTAGGGCAAGATGGGGTAGCTCAATACTATAAAAAGGAAAAGGGGTTTAGTTGCTAAATTAAAACTGATTTACCTTTTAAAAATATTTATTGTTTATACCTATAAATAGGCACTGTCTCAACACTAAATAATGTTATATTTACCTTAAAAAATTAATCAAACAAAATTATTGATAAGCTTAATCAAAGATTAACCCTGAGCTTACTCGAAATTCTAAATACAAATAAGAGTCTTGCTAATTTAACCGTTTTGGCAATAGGCCTATTGTTAAATGAATAATTTTTATACCAAATACCAAAGTCGATAACATTTAAAATGAACACCATTTAAATTGTACACCCCATCTTGCCCTCCTTCTAAATACCCCGTCTTGCCCCCAAGGACAAGTTTTAGTTTAGATTGATTTAATACTACAAGGATATATTCCTCTAGGTTATAGTATGCATTGATGTATTCCTAAAAAAGTACCTTACTCAATAATAATAATCAATAATACCAGAAAAAACAGGTGTCTAATTCTTTTCACGTTCTAGACTGACAGAAAATTAGATCGTCACATCATAAAAACACATTTAAATCCATATTCTTGGAACGGTCTGCTCAAAATGGCTGGTAGCACTATCAGACATTCACATGGCAACAGGCTATTAGTTCAACTATTTGCCGATATACTGTGACATCTGCCGGAGCAAAAAAATGTAAAACCCCGTCTTGCCCTCAACCCCGTCTTGCCCCGCTCTCCCCTATGTTAAACTGTATGTGTGTGTTTTTTTTAAATTTTTAATCTTTGACGATTCACTATTGATGAATTTTAACGTTTTTTGTATTGACCTGAAGATGGGATTTTAATCCTGAAATGTATACATAGTCAAGAGATTAAACAGGAACTGTTTGGACGGAAAGGTATGTAACCTAGTAAAATTTCTAAAAAGAACAGTTCAGGAGGCATCACAAAAAATGAATAAATTTAATCTTAGCCAGGTCCGAGGACGCCTGTTCATATACCAGGCCCCACGAGCGGTCAGCAGACACCAGGGCAGTATCATCTGCAAAGAGAAATAGTTTACCAGAAATCCTGAGCTTTGAAATATTATTTATATACACGACATAGAGTAATGGGCCAAG